>OV651815.1:54933181-55129903 GCA_927349885.1 Psylliodes chrysocephalus | reverse complement strand
GAAGGGCTTTAATATCGTCCAAAGCTTGCTAATGTACTGAAGTCCCTTCTTAACTTTTAACTGATATTAATTAGATTGGGATGGTTGGTTTAAGTGAAGAGATAGAAAGATTAATCAGCGCAAACTATGCAACCATGTCGACCAAATATCACAGAGCTGACGTTTTATCATCGAAAAGTTTCTCAAAGTGTTAATAACGTTTTGATTAGAGAGAATGAAGTATCAGATCTCTTCTAAATTCATGCATTAGCGTAAGCAATAGGAGGAAGAGCCTCGTTGTTTTTCTCCTTATATTTTTTAATATCTTCCTACGACTGTAGTGGACTGTTTAACTGTAAAAAGCTGGATTTCTTTCATTGATGTAAAATAAAAGCCGGCAACCAATAACATTGTTTGATCTTGTAACAACCAACTCGCAACTCGCCTAAAGACCATTTATAACTACTGATAAGTATTTAGCTACTGTTGTTAATAAACTATTAAGCGATTAACAAACATTATCCCCTAATAGCATAGTCGAGCAGTCCTTGGCAACTAGTTTTAGACTCTTCTAGTCCTAAGGGAATAGAAATGCCGAGGCTTCTCAAATGCTCGGAATATTATACTGGTTTGGAAAGGGAAGGGGAGACTAATAATAATTATTAAAACATTAACAATTGTATATTTACAATAAGTATAAAATAAATAATAGACTTAAGAATAAATGAAAAAAAAATATATATATATAGGGAATAAAGCACTATTTGATATTATATCCAAACTTTAAATAAAGAGTTATGACAACTAGATAAACATTTTATTGAATTATAAGTTTAGACTTACTAACAACTAAAAGTAGTACTAAAAACTTTAGCTATATAATAATATAAAATAGATATATTTTAGATAAATATAATACTCGGGACGAAAATGAAAAAATTGGCATTTATATGTAAATCAGTTAATTTTCTCCAACAAATCACTTTAAAATAAGATATTTACTCATAGTTCACAAATCGCTGCACAAAAACTTTACATGTTACGGGACTTAGGATCCCGAAAATAAGAGTTCTCGCCTTTGGCGAGAGTCTGGACCTAAGTCCATACTCGAGTATCTTTCTTTCTGTCTAGTCTATATAAACTCCAAAATTTACGTGACAATTTTATTTTTAAAAATGCCAATGCTCTACCTTGAATTCTCTGGTTCAATGTAAACCATTGACTAGAATAATAACCTAATTGTTGACGGTACTGCAATACGTGTTTCCTTTCGAATTTTTTATTTAAAACATTAAAAATACTTTTTTAGAATTTTTGGTAAATTCTTTATATTTTTAAATAATAATGCCAATTAATACAATCTTAAGAAAAATCTATGTACTGTTACATCACAAACCGAAATACACAATTTTACATATTTAGTAGTAAAGGGTGATCCAATTTGAATTTCCCATCTTTAAAATGAAATAAAACTGAAAAATTTAGAAAAAATTATATTTTAACTTTAGCAATAAAAAATATTAAGTATTTCATTAATTATAAAAAAAAATATCATTTAAATAGTCGCCCCTAGACCTTCTGCAAGAGTCTATCCTTTTTAGATAATTTTCGATGACTTTTTCAAACATTTCAGGCGGTATGTTGGCAATAACTTCGCGAATATTGTTTCCCAGATGATCTAACATTTCGGGTTGATTGGTTATGGTCCCTAGGCTTTAGCTCTTGTGTTCACTGAATTTTATATGGGTGTAAATTCAAATACCGATTCAAAATGCGCCAAAGGGAGCCATAAGAAAAGCCTAAAACTTGCAAAGCGCCATCAAATTGACATTCCTGGGTTGGCAGCCAGGCTTTCAATAACTGCAGCAATATTTTCAGCTGAACGTGCATGACTATGATTCACAGACCTTCTCATATCTGCAACACTTCCAGTATCTTCAAATTCAAGTTCGTATGGAATTGTTGTTTTGATAAAACAATCGCACAATTTGCATGCGTTAAACGGTCGTTAAGTGATTCGTTTCGTAAATGTGTTACTACAAACTGACTTCTGATGCTTCGAAAACAAATGCAAATTATCAACTGTCTGATTTACAGTAGTGCCAATATAGGAAACTGAAATTGGATCACCCTTTACTAACGTGGTAAAATTATTTACTTTTTTGCCATCATTTCAACTTTGTTCTCAAATTATTAAACTAAAATTAACATGGCTACATGATGCCCTGGTTGAAGCTAAATTGTTTTAAAAACGGCAAACAGGAGTTGCACAGTTAAGAGGAACAAGATCGTTTAATTGCCATTAGAGGCAAATTGGTGCGCATTGACGCGCCAGCCCGATCGCTTTGAAAGAAACTATCCACATGTCTTGTGACGCGGATTGTGAAATGACCTCGAGAAATCTGTGAATACCAGAGTTAGCCTGAGATTTTTATGCCTAAAATTAAATTGTTTAAATATATTATGTGGAAAGCATTATTTTTTAATTTGTGCAAGAAGGATATTATAATATACTTGGATAGGAGAGAGAAGCCAATTAGAAAATGTAGTTAGATATTGACTAAAGGTGCACATACTGTTCCCAAAAGTAAAACATTATATATTGAAGCAAAACCGGTTACTCAAATTAATTTTAATTGCAATTAGCCCAAACTACCACTAAAGTTTTATTATGAACTACAAGACACATTTAGGTACCTACTAAACTTATAATAATGCAGACATTGAAAAATAATTTTTCTACACCCGTATTATAATAATGCACTTATATGCCCATAATCCGTTTCATAATGATACCCATTATGATACAGATTTTTCATTATGATACAGATTTTTAATCAATAGAAACCTACAATTTTTCAATCAAGCATGATGTTTGACGTTTGTCCTAAATTCCTATGTAATTGTTTTAGTTGTCAAAACGTATTAAATTTTCGTAGATAGCTAAACTTCGATAATTATAATATTAAAATGTCTGATATCAGCGATATAGAACACTCCTCCACACATATAGGAGAAAGGAGAAAATGCAGTACAAAATATTTTGCCCCAAAAATCTGTGGTAATACCAGTACCCAAGGTAATACCATTAATTACAATTTTGTAGAATTTTTTATAGAAATACGAGTAATTACTGTTATTGTGTTCAATACCAATATAAATAGAATATTTATAGGTCTTGATTATTTATCGGGTGTAGAAAAAATAGCGTATGCAACTCTCATGTAATGGTTATTAAAACACTCGCATAAACCATACGAAACTCGCCTTTGGCTCGTTTCGTATCCCGGTTAATGCTCGTGTATTAATAACCATCATTACATGATCGTTGCATAATATACTATTTTGAACTTAAATTTTAATTTACATATTTTTTGTTTCAGGTAAGTACCTAATGCTGTTATTTACATCTTGAGTTAAAATTCCGTAAGTATGCAATGTTAGTAATATGAGCAGCAAACTGTTTTTCAAAAGTAACCACACTAACTGTCCAACGCATTTCAAGGTTTTTCGATTTTAAATTTTATGGGGGTAACGGAGATTAAAATTTTTTATGAGTATCGCTTTTTTAATGATAGGAACTTAAAAATTGAAATTGTAGCTACTCATTATTAATAGAGAGTTGAAGTGAAGCTATAAAAGTAAACGTATACGTGAAAATTGACATTTACTCTTGCTCATTTAAATATCCTTCACGTTCACGTCTACGTACATACGTAAGCTTGGGAAAGAAGAAATTCTAATAATAATAGTCATTATCTGTCATGACACGTAAATGTCACGATGCGTTTAACAACTTCAACACTATTTTTGTGCGTTGACGTTCACGTTTACGTTAACGTTTACATTTTTCGGGGAGTAAACGGGGGGTGAAAGTTTATATATGAATAGCGATTTTTTTAAAGATAGGAACTTGAAAATTGGAATTGCAGCTACTCATCATACATAAATAATGCCGCAATTCAAGATTTTTGAATTTTCACCTTTTATGGTAGGAAAGAGGAGTTGAAATTTTGTAAGGGAGTATCGCTTTTTTAAAGGAAGGAACTTCAAAATTGAAATTGGAGCTACCCATCATAAATAAATAATGACGCATTTTAAGGTTTTTGAATTTTCACCTTTTATGGTGGGAAACAGGGGTTGAAATTTTGTATGGGAGTATCGCTTTTTTAAAGGTAGGAACTTAAAAATTGGAATTAAGCTACTCGTCATTAATAAATAATGACCTATTTTAGGGTTCTTAGATTTTTACATTATTCGGGAGTTAAACGGTGGTTGAAAGTTTATATGGAAGTAGCGATTTTTTGAAAGGTAGGAACTTGAAAATTGAAATTGCAGCTATCCATCATAAATAAGTAATGACGCATTTCAAGGTTTTTGGATTTTCACCTTTTATGGGGAGAAACAGGGGTTGAAATTTTGTATGAGAGTATCGCTCTTTTAAAGGTAGGAACTTGAAAATTGGAATTGTAGCTACCCATCATAAATAAACAATGACGTATTCCAGGGTATTTGGATTTTAATATTATAATGGGAAAAACAGAGGATGAAATTTTGTATGGGAGCATTGATTTTTTAAAGGTATAGGAACTATAGGAAGCTACTCATCAAAAATTAATATTGATATATTTCAGAGTTTTTAGATTTTCATTTTTTATGGGGGAAACGGGGACTGAAAGTTTATATGAGGATATATGATATATGATATATGAGGTTTTATAATGAAGGAACTTAAACATTGAAATTGTTGCTACTCAGAATAAATAAATAAATATTAAGGGATTTAAATTTTAAGATTTTAAGGGGGGAAATGGAAGGAAATAAAAATATATAAAATTAAGTAAAAACAAATAAAATAAATAAAAAAAAATATATATATATAAATAAATCAAAATAAATAAAAATAAATAAAAATAAATAAAAATAAATAAAAATAAATAAAAATAAATAAAAATAAATAAAAATAAATAAAAATAAATAAAAATAAATAAAAATAAATAAAAATAAATAAAAATAAATAAAAATAAATAAAAATAAATAAAAATAAATAAAAATAAATAAAAATAAATAAAAATAAATAAAAATAAATAAAAATAAATAAAAATAAATAAAAATAAATAAAAATAAATAAAAATAAATAAAAATAAATAAAAATAAATAAAAATAAATAAAAATAAATAAAAATAAATAAAAATAAATAAAAATAAATAAAAATAAATAAAAATAAATAAAAATAAATAAAAATAAATAAAAATAAATAAAAATAAATAAAAATAAATAAAAATAAATAAAAATAAATAAAAATAAATAAAAATAAATAAAAATAAATAAAAATAAATAAAAATAAATAAAAATAAATAAAAATAAATAAAAATAAATAAAAATAAATAAAAATAAATAAAAATAAATAAAAATAAATAAAAATAAATAAAAATAAATAAAAATAAATAAAAATAAATAAAAATAAATAAAAATAAATAAAAATAAATAAAAATAAATAAAAATAAATAAAAATAAATAAAAATAAATAAAAATAAATAAAAATAAATAAAAATAAATAAAAATAAATAAAAATAAATAAAAATAAATAAAAATAAATAAAAATAAATAAAAATAAATAAAAATAAATAAAAATAAATAAAAATAAATAAAAATAAATAAAAATAAATAAAAATAAATAAAAATAAATAAAAATAAATAAAAATAAATAAAAATAAATAAAAATAAATAAAAATAAATAAAAATAAATAAAAATAAATAAAAATAAATAAAAATAAATAAAAATAAATAAAAATAAATAAAAATAAATAAAAATAAATAAAAATAAATAAAAATAAATAAAAATAAATAAAAATAAATAAAAATAAATAAAAATAAATAAAAATAAATAAAAATAAATAAAAATAAATAAAAATAAATAAAAATAAATAAAAATAAAAAAAATAAATAAAAATAAATAAAAATAAATAAAAATAAATAAAAATAAATAAAAATAAATAAAAATAAATAAAAATAAATAAAAATAAATAAAAATAAATAAAAATAAATAAAAATAAATAAAAATAAATAAAAATAAATAAAAATAAATAAAAATAAAAAAAAATAAATAAAAATAAATAAAAATAAATAAAAATAAATAAAAATAAATAAAAATAAATAAAAATAAATAAAAATAAATAAAAATAAATAAAAATAAATAAAAATAAATAAAAATAAATAAAAATAAATAAAAATAAATAAAAATAAATAAAAATAAAAAAAATAAAAAAAAATAAATAAAAATAAATAAAAATAAATAAAAATAAATAAAAATAAATAAAAATAAATAAAAATAAATAAAAATAAATAAAAATAAATAAAAATAAATAAAAATAAATAAAAATAAATAAAAATAAATAAAAATAAATAAAAATTAATAAAAATAAATAAAAATAAATAAAACTAAATAAAAATAAATAAAAATTAATAAAAATAAATAAAAATTAATAAAAATAAATAAAAATAAATAAAAATAAATAAAAATAAATAAAAATAAATAAAAATAAATAAAAATAAATAAAAATAAATAAAAATAAATAAAAATAAATAAAAATAAATAAAAATAAATAAAAATAAATAAAAATAAATAAAAATAAATAAAAATAAATAAAAATAAATAAAAATAAATAAAAATTAATAAAAATAAATAAAAATAAATAAAAATAAATAAAAATAAATAAAAATAAATAAAAATAAATAAAAATAAATAAAAATAAATAAAAATAAATAAAAAAAATTAAAAATAAATAAAAATAAATAAATAAAAATAACTTAAAATAAATAAAAATAAATATTTCGATGTCCTGGTACCACGACAGCCTAAGGTAGGACTGTTTTTCTCACGGACAATTTTATGTGACCTATTAAAGAGTCATTTTCGCATGTGGTATATAAAGAGATTTTTAATTAGATTACTTACTTAAATATTTGATTACTCTACTTAACTCCAATCTATAATACTATTACAGCTAGTATGTTTTATGTTTATACAAAAATAGTGCTCCTTCATGCAATTTGTTTCGGTACCCAGACAACTGCACCGTATGATGGCCGAGTAAGTCCATGCGAAGACTCGGTGAAGAGACTTTAGGTGCGCCTCATGGTTCGACGGCATTGTTTATATTTTGGGGTTACAGACCATTTGCAGAAAGCTTGATTGTTGCTAACTATTAATTACATTTAATTTAACGTCTACAATAATGAACATTTCAAATTTTAATATCAACTGGTCCCTTCAATTAAAACATAATAAACGGTTAACTTTAATCAAGTTTACTGCAATTAGTCATAAATATGTAAAATTTATATAACAAAAAAAAAATTTACGTTAGTAAGACGACAGGCTACTTCCTTGTAAGCAGCCTGAGGCGAAAATACAAAGTATTAGTTTTTAATTTTTCCACTTTCTTTGAATGTCCTTACTTCTTTTATTGTTAATATTTTTTAATAAATTGTTTATTGAAATCAAAACCATATCGTAACTTTTGTAAAACTTGTAAATGAAGATATAACGTTAGTACGACTATCACCAAAGCCACCTTGTGAAATTAGAAATTACCATTATAGTGCTTTAATTATTAACATTATTTAATAAATTATTTATTGAAATCAACACCATATCGTAACTTGTTTAAAACTTGTAAATGGAGATATGACATTTGTTTGACAATTACCAAAGCTACCTCGTGAGATTAAAAAATTGTCATTAGAACCCAAACCGAACGAAAAAAGTGAAAAATCGCAAATTTTTCGGGGCAACTTTATTTCGGTTTTGAAAATGAACCAAGACGCGTATTGACATGAACCAAAAACCCAAATGTCGAGGAGACATGGTTTTAAAAGAAAACTGATGTTTTAAGAAAAATCACTAGCGACATTATCCCACATAATGTTTAATAGTAGGGTAAAAAACAACCCTTCGATTAACACTGTATAATAGGACAAATATTAATTTTTATTAATACTGAATATAAAAATTAAAACTGATATATTTATATACAGTGTGCTAAATAATTTATCGAAATAAGAATAAAATAAAAAAATTCCACACTTTCAATTAAACCCAAATGTTTTGCGTTGTGTTTTTTTGCATCCGAGTGTATATTACCGAAGAAAAACCAAAAAAAGCACAGAAAGTTACAAAAATCAATATAATAGTTGTTTTGCAGAAGAAACACCTAAATCTCAAGAATTAGATATCATAACCATAATTGTAAACGTTTCTATCTTACTCTGTATACCGCTCGGAGATCATTCATAAAAATCGACTGTTCTATTTAAAAAGCGGCGCGACAAGTTTATTTTAACACCAGCAGGAGTATCTCCGTTACGCATGATACTCTAAATAAATTAATATCAACAATCGATATTAGAAAACGTGTATTCTCTATGTACAACTGCAGATGTCGTATAGTATAACCATATTGTTAAACAGTTTGTTTCCTGTGTTAGGTAAACTGGGTCAAATGGGGTTGCGCAAATCTGTAGTAATAAAACTCTTCACTCCACTAATTGATTATGGTGTACATTACAGTTTTTAATTGTCAGTAATCTATAGCTATATTGTGATTTTAATCGATTTTTATGATGTAAACCTAAAAATAAAATATGTTTTTAAGTTGAGCTTTTGTGGTGAAACTTTCGTAAAATAACACATAAAACAATTGTAAACGTTATTGGCTCTTGCTCGGTCAAAGAAAAACAGTACATTTTTTTGTCAATCACAGTTACAAAACAACTGATTCCACAAGCAGTGCAGTTGCAGCCGTAACCTTTTCCTAACAAGTTCAAGATATTCTATTTCTCAGCAATAAGAGAGAAAGTGCTCTATTTTATTTTTAACCGTTTTTAAAAAAAGGAGTAAGTTTCCACTTCGTCGTAATAATTATTTTATAAATGTTTTGCGATAATTCTTTAACACAGTGTCCGATTTTAATGATTATTTTTATGATGGAAAAGGGTACTCCAGGGGTGGTCCTATATAAATATGGTCAAAATGTAATAATTGGGTCCATAAGGAAATTCTCAAACTCTTAATTTTTTATGTATGTTTAGCGATAATTCTTTACCACCTTATTCGATTTCTATGATTCTTTTTTGATAGTAAGGTGGTACCTCAGGGGCGGTCCCCTATAAATTTGACAAAGATGTGGTGATGGCATCTGCACGAATTTGAAGTCATTTTTTTTTAAATTATTTTTATAACTTCTTAAAATATGAAATTTATCTAATTATGCATTGTCAACCAACGCCTTTAACAATTAAAGAGGATAGCTGAATTCGTTCAATTTCTGTTAAGTCAACCGTGACGTGACGTCACCTCCTGGATGCTTTCAACGGTTCATCTGGAACTCATGAAGTAGGAAATTTTTTTTCTGCAGAAATTCATTCAATATTGCCCAGTAATTCGAGTCTATCGAAATTTTGCGATTATATCGTGGAAACTTATATTGATGAAGAAAGTAATTTTCGATGAAATAAAATGAATTAAGCTCAAATCCAGAATATCACATAAAATACAACGACCGTTTCCCCTTAAAAAAAACGCAAAAAAACTACTTCTTTGGCTAATACCACAACAGGCATTGAATTACATCCGAAGGAAAAACAGCAGAGATAGAACCTATCTATTTCTTGCTGAGGAGTCCTCGTTTTTAAACTGGGTACCATAGCGCATTTTGATTTTGCTTACTAAGAACAGATGGCGACACCATTTTCACTACTTGAATTTTATTCTCTTTGTAACCAACTTTATGGTATACTGGTGAAATGTGTAGCATTTGTTAATTCCATTAGAGACTGGAATTGAGAACCTATCTATTTCTTGCTGAGGAGTCCTAATAAAGACGAAACCGGTCCAAGAATGATGTTCTCCTTGGTGAGCAAAATCAAAGTAGAGAGTGTTGAAAATTAATTTCTATCTCTGCTGTTCTTCCTTCGGATGTAATTCAATGCCTGTTGTGGTATTAGCCAAAGGAGTAGTTGTTTGTTTTTTTTGAAGGGGAAACGGTCGTTGTATTTTATGTGATATTCTGGCTTTAAGCTAAATTCATTTTATTTCATTTTGCATCTATCACATTTGAGTTTTGATATTTTATTATCGTTTAAAGTAATTTTCCCACAAGTATGTGGGGTTGTACTACAGATAGTATGTACAGGACCACAAACGCGCGTGAGTCATTTCATTCTCATTTTAATTCTAATTTTTATAGTTCTCACCCAAGTTTTTTTAATTTTGTAAATATTTTAATAAACTTTCAAGCAGAAACATATATTAAAATAAATTCCGAAAAAGTTCCACCAAAAAACTAAAAAATGTAACAAAAAAAAAAAGATTATATTAAAGCTAAGATATAGAATATAGAAATGGCCTTTTATCACAAAAAGATTTTGTAAAAATTATGTCTTATTATAATTCACCTCAATACTAAGTAATATGTTAAGTAAATAGTGATTGTTTTATTTTCTTAGAATACAACCTTAATCCGCTCAAAGAGCGGTCGTGGTCCAACTGATCGGTGTAACTAAAACAGGTACCTGGCCCGTGGTCGAACTGTCCGACTCCCAAAATAACTTTGTTTAATCACTTTATAATACATTACCATCTATAATTGTTTTATTGTGCATATAATTCAATTCTGGTAGATATACTTTTATAATATTCAATTATTGTTTATATTGATTGACTAGAATAGTTAGGTTTTATCACTTCTTTTTTTTGTTAGTTTGATAATTTGCACTACTTCATAAATTCACGTCATCTGTTACTGAGTGGCCTAAGTTAGAACTGTTATTGCGTGCATTCGTTCGTTCGTATACAAATTTATATTTTAACCAATCAAAAGCTGTTATTTTAAATTCTGTTTGAATTCACTTCGAAATTCAAAATAACGTAGATATTTTTTTATACCTTATACCTTTCTGGAACTTAGAGTAGACATTTGCAAGTTCGTTTCCTTTCTGTTTGAAAAGCCGAAAGAGGCATATCATTTCATGTGAAGGCTAGTGTTAGTTTTATCATCCCTAAATAAGTGAGTTTTTATTCAATAAATTTCTCAGGTTTTTTATGAATCTCCTTCTTAGGTTTCTGGATAGATATTATTTCCGTATTTCTTTTATCAGGGACCTACACAGGAACATGATCCGGTAGAAAGCACGGCTTCCATATTTTTTTTGTATTATATCACTTGATGGTTTCTGAAGTACTTATATCAAGATATCCATAATCAATAGCTTGAATATTGTCGTTGTGTAGTAGTCGCATTTGGCTTAGTTCTTCCATGATGTATAAGTTAGCACAGTCCAAAGTCCAGCTGAGTATTCTGCGAGACGTAGTTTGCTGTTCACAACTACATTCAGCTGTACCTTTCATTTGGTCAATCTGTCACAAATGGGATCGACCTACTTGTAACTAGTAGCCTACCCAAGATCTGTTACCGACAGATCTAAGGATATTTCTGAAGTCCATTGATCGAACCACGAGTTCACCAAACCAGGTTTTGTCTAATAATAATACAATTTTTTTTTATTATGGTCCGAATTCGATAAATTTGACAAAATGTAAAAAAATATTTTTTTATAAAAATTGTTAAAATAAAAGTTGTTTGTAATATAATTCTCTATAATTTTTATCTTATACATAATTTCTCTAAAATAGACCGTATTCGAGAAATTTGAGAAAATTGTAAATTTTGAAATTTGAAGAAAACTCAAAAACGGACAAAGAAAAAAACATTAAATTTTAAACTTAACTTTTATTTCGGCCTGACGTGAAATGATTAGATTTTGGACAAATTTGGAACATCTGGGGGGTACTTTATGGGAGGCCGTTTTTATATTTTATGGAATATATCTGTTATTTATGTTATGGAGAAAACAATTGTTCAAATAAAAGTTACTTCTAATATTAATATCTATAATTTCTGCCAAATGTCAAAATTACCTGAAATGGTCCGTATTCAAAAAATTTGACAAATTGTGCAAAATTCTGATTTTTATGAAAATTGTTGAAAAGTTGTTTGCGAAATCGATCTCTATAATTTTTGTTTATACATGATTTTTCTAAAATGGACCGTAATGAAAAAATTGTAGGAAATTTAAATTTTTCAGTATTTTCGTTTTTAATGAATATCTATAGAAAAATGTTTCGAGGTAGATGTATGTGGACAATGTATATATTTAGTTTATCCTCTAAACATGTATAGAGGTGCTGCAATAGGTTGTACAAAATAACTGGAAAAAGCCTATAATAACTAGATAGGAAAGTCATGTGTTGGATACATCAGATTTTTTATTTTTAAACAACGCTCGACAAAAAGATCAATAAGCAAACAAAAGAAAACTAACGATAAAGCAGGATTGGACTTGAGAATATCAGCCTGCATCGCAAAACAATGGGTCAGAGTTGCTTTAATGTAGCATGTAGACATAATACTATTTTGGCGACTTAATACGGTTTTGCTGTGTAAACTTTATGTGATGTTGTGGACTTAAAACATGTGGAAAGTAGTTAATACTCTTCTGCTCTCATTACTGTGTGGACTTAATACCATTTTTAAAATGCTATTTCAGAAGCCTTTAGTCCAAGGGCTCTGAACTTTTGCCAGCTGATTAAGCGTGATATTTTGAGTAATTTAAATAAAAAAAGCATGAAATCAAAATTTTAGACTTAATACTCTTTTGCTCTAAGACACAGATATATGAATGAAAGTTATAAACTTAGCAATTTGATAAAACCACAATAAGAACACCAAATTATTATATTTTTAAAAATAGTCACCTCCAACAGGATAAAAAAAAATTTGCTAGGTATAACTTCAATCAAAATGTGAATCAATATATTTTATTATACAGAGTGGCCCAAAAGTCTGGAAACGGCCAATTATCTCATAAATTGCTAGTTCTAATTGTACAAAATTTGCGGTGCACCTATTTTGGGACACAGTGATTCCAGATTTGTTATTTGCAATGTTGCCAGATTTGCCGTTTCTCTAAAATTATTAGTCACTTTGAATTTTCCAAATTCATCACCCTGTATATTCAGTCATTATTGGAATCTCCTATTCAATACAAGTTTAACCATATGTAACACTTATGATTTTATGTAGTCTGGAAGGTCTTAAAAAAATAAAATAATTCTGGCAACGCCTAATTGTCTCAATAAATTTTTTAATACAAACTATTTTCAACTACGTTAAAACGTAACAATTGAAATATAACATTTTTACCATAATGATTACTTTATCAAGTGTTTAAAATGTGCTTCATTTGTGAGTTGACAGTACCCCAATCGATGGTAAAATGCGTCTACCACATTTCTCCATGATTGTTTTATTTATTTAAGACCTTCTAGACTACATAAAATTTATAAGTGTTACGTATGGTTGAACTTGTATTAAATAGAAGATTCCAATAATAACTGAATATACAGGGGGATAAATTTGAAAAACCAAAATGACTAATATTATAAGAGAAACGGCAAATCTGACAACATTGCAGAAATCAAATCCGGAATCTTCGTATCCTAAAATATGTGTATCCCAAATTTTGTACAATTAGGATCAGCAATTTTCGAGATAATTGGCCGTTTTCAGACTTTTGGACCACTACGTATATTACGTTTTATCTAATTTTGAAAGCAAACCTTGGCCCGATAAAACCAAACAATAACTGATTTAAAAAACCCTAGTGGTTTAATTCTACAATTTCACCAGTAAAAACATCAACAAATTAATATTTTACATCTACTAAATAAATAAACAATTCTCAAATAGTTCGACTGCTTTTTACCCTAATATAATGTGAAGTCATAAAACTATAAATAGCATTTTTCTCAGAATACCGAATGTCGAACACCTGTGTTTTCAAGTGCACAGCGGTGCATTGGAACAAAATGAGTGTCCGGCGCATAGTGAACGAAGCACAAATGACGTATTTCATTATGTCATGATGTTTTCATTGGTTGAAACCGAATAGGTGCGTCAACTATGCCCCGGACACTCATTTCGTCTCAACAGTATATATTAGGGTGAGCTCGACGCGAGCAGTTCAGTTGTATGTTTGCCATCATTCAGTAGTTGTCTTATTGCCATCGAGTTCAGTTGTCTTTTTGCCATCATCGCTCACAGTTGTCTTTTCCAGGTGCTTTCTGCCGACGGCACGTTACTTTCTACATTTTTACAAGCGTTTAATGCATTTTATTTTCTGGTGAAAGTTATTTCTTCTACAATTGTTATGGCATAAGAAATTCTACAAACAAATGTTTTCAAGTTGGTAACTAAAAAATCAACTGTATTAGTTAATCAAATTGTGATAAACTAAAATTGTAAATATTTAAAACTGTTTAGTGAAGATAAGTGAATCAATCACTATGTATTTACTTCAGTGAAAATAGTAAATTAAAAACACTTCTTTTTCTACTACCTATGACTCGTTAGTTATTTCTACAAACGAACCCAATTCTTCTAACACCAGCGACATATGCTACAGAACATTTTTACCAAAGAAATATTCGGAAGTAACACCGGTATTTTTTCACCTAGTCTCTAAATATTTTAAACATTACCTCTACTTTTAAGGAATTCTTTATTTATTTCATGTATATTATTTAAGTTAATTTATGTGCATTTTATAATGGAGCGTCACATAAATAAAGAAATGAAAACGTTCTAAAAAATTGATATATTGCTCATATTCCGAATGACCCGAAACCCACTTATTCCTCTCTAGTAACGGCATTGCTTGCGATTCTAGCACAAGGTCGCCGGAATTGCGCTACCCCTGAACCTGAATTACAAAAATGCAGGCGCCGTTTTGGCCATATTGGCAACGCAACGGACGAATTTACTATCAGCCTAAAATGCACCAAAATATCAGCGGGGCTGCTTGGCACCATTCCAGACTCCATCTTTATCATACATTTTCTATAAAATATACGGATTTGGAAAACAAAATAGATTTATACTCAACATGGCCATCTGAGAAGCATAGACGTACGTTGATTTAAAGAAAGAGCGAATTTTTTATTTTTGTGTGTTATGAAACAAGGATTTCAAGATTAAAATAAATTGTTCTAATAAACTTCTACAGCCACATTTTAAAAGCTCGAAAATAATTCTCAAAAATCCTTCTACGAATTATTAAGACTATCTTTGAACCCTAAATGTAAAAACAAATATTTGGAAATTTTAAAAATTATTTTACAACTTATTTTAGATAATTCTAACTTTTGGATTTTTATTTGCAATCTACGATATTAATATACAAAATTCATAATTTTCATACTTGGGTTTACGTCGCTTAACGTACATTGAAAATTTAAGCTGACGAAGATATGGGCTTAGTATGCATCAATGTTCTTCTTATGTATGCCGATGCTCTAAGGAGGTATTTGAAGATTTGTAAACGAGCCTGAAACGGCATTTTGCCTTAACTAGTACATTACATTGGTCTAGCGGTAAAGGCATTTGTGTACAGAACAAAGATATTCGGGTTCGAATCGACAGGGTGACAGACTTTTTTCAAATCTTCAAGTATTTGTTTTCACCTTTGGGGTTAGAATATGGTCTTAATAATTCGTAGGGTAATTTTTAAGATTTGTTTCCAAATATTTAAAATTATTCTACAAAGTATAAGTATAAAAAAATGCAAAATGTAAATTTATGAATTAGAAACAAATAAGAAATTAGGCTCAAAGGGACAGTTAAACTTACCAAGCAGTGCTCAGATAAACTAAAAAAATACCAGTATTTGTTTACCTTTTTGATAAATGGAACCTTTTTTAGGTAAAGTCAGTGTAAAAAATTTGGGAATTCAAGTACAGTTTATCCATCGTACATGCTTCTTTTGCTATTTGATCAGCTTCCTCGTTGCCTATTATTCCTACGTGTGAAGGTATGCAAACAATTTTACTTCTATGTCCATGTTTTTTAGAAATTTGAGTTCTATTTTAATTTGTGTCAAGATTGGATGGTTTGGGTATACTTTTTGAATTCATTTTTGGCTCTGTGCTTTGGACATAGCATAAAGTTCTCCAGAAAATATTGAGTAGCCCTGTGATAACTTGAGTTTATGTGTTGGTATCTCGGTAATATATGCTGCTCCTACTGCTTCGATTTCTAAAGATTTTGATGCGTCTTTATTGATAACGTGATGGTAGCAAATATATTATATCGTTTAAATGAAGGTCAAAAATTGTATTTAATTTAAAAAAGAAATGTAAGAGTTCGTTTCTAGGGGCTGCTCTGACAAGCGTTTGATCCGAGTTCAACATGGAAAAGGCGTTTTCATCCCATACGCACAATAACTTGTAAACAATTAGTTAAATATTAGCTGGACATGAACCTATGAGGATAGCCGGTATACCTATATCTTAGATAAAAGAAACAACAGATGATGCATTTCATTCATAAAGTATGTTTTGTTTGGTCCCAATCATCGGAAAAGAGGAAGAAGATATTTTATGTGGATCGAAAGAAGACAGACTGTAATCGAAAACCTTGTCAGGCAACGCTGCTGTTGTCCACGACTAAAAGTCTGTTGATACCAGTGGCGTATCTTATTAAAGATAAAATCATAACTAATTATAAAAAAATTATGAAATACTAACCGATATGGTGTGCAATAAACTTTATAATGGTTTAAATTTTAAAAGCGATTGGATTTGGTATAAGGGTATGAAGTTCAGTATAAGGGTATGAAGTTCAGTGGAATTTAGGTAAAAAGATGTTAAATAAAATAAAATAAAATAAATAAAATATAAACAAGATAAATAAATCAAGATTTATTTTAAACAAATTTACGAATTTAATTTTGGGGTTAATATTTGAACAGTTTTACAAATTGGTAAACGAGAGATTTTTAAATCAAAATTTAGATTTTTAACACTACTAAATTTATAAAAGTTATTAAATCAATAAATTTACCATACTTATACACAAGGTGGGGATTTTAAAAGGAACGCTTCTTATAGCGGATCTGGTAAAAAGAATTTTGTAAAATCCGAAAACACGTAGAACTGTACAACAATAAACCTATACATTGATAGTTTTTAACTTGTACAATTAGGTAGTAAACTGACTTACTTATTATCATCCATAAATGTATGCGGCATAGAAAAATTATCTTCTGGTTTCTTACTAGAGCTGTCAAAAATACTGATACTGGAATCAGAGCTGTAACAGAGTATTCAGAACTTTTAATGTAAAGGTAAGTATACATTTTGATAAATAATAAGGTAGTTCATGAAAAGAATCAAAGAAAGAGGCATGTAATATGAGTTTATAAAAAAGTTTGTCCTTGTTAAGCACCTACAAAATCTAAGAACTTAAAAAATTTTAACTTTTACCTTAAAGGATAAACACGTAAATGAACATTTCCGAAACATAATTAAGAAAGTTTTTAGTTACCTAAATGAGCTTTCTCGAAACAATGAACTTAGTTTTGGCAGTGCTCCAGGCTTGAGATATTTGCTTTTTGAAGAATATCATTAGGATCAAAATGCTCCGAGCATAACACTCTTTTTTAGATACCTTCATTTTCTTCAAGTCCTACAAGTGATAGCCAAATATTTCTTGAATGCCTTTCAGTTGGGAATCTAAAAATCAAGCATAAACATATTTATTTTACCACTATAGTCTAGACTAAAGTGTTTCTATTATTTACAATTTTTTGCGAAATGAATAATGTTGAAAAATCAAAGAAAATAATAATAATACAAAAGTAGATAATACATGTGATATTACGGCAAAAATCTTTAAATCTACACCACTGAACTATGCAAAACATCATCACCTAACACCTAACCTTACTTACTTATGAAAAGATACTTCAGCATCCACATTTTCCAGTTTTTTGCTTAAAATGCACTCGTGAACCATGTTGTTATCTATACACAAGCCGAAATTTGTCCAGAAAAGTCAAAAGATTAACAAAAGCACCCAATATGCAACAATTTACTGGATCGCAACGTCGCAAACTATCGATGGATAAAATACTATACGTAACGTCTGTGACGTATAGTATGAATGAAACAAAGTTATTTTAAATTGCGGTGGTATCACGTTTAACGCTTTTAAAATCCTTGCATTTATTTGCAGGAATAATAATGGTGTTTGCCATAGTTTATCTTACTATTTGCAAAGTTGTTATTTAGCAAGCGTATGTATGTAAAAACGATAGTTACAAATATGCCTTGCCTATTGGTGTAAAAATAGGTGCTGCTAAAATATGAAGTCTGCTGAAAGCAGTTAAAATAGATTAATTTACTTTGTACACATTTTATACGTTTTTTATTTTGTTACAAGTCATTTTATTTAGAGATTTACTATTAGAAATGTTTCTGGAAATATTGTAACATCTCTGCCCACAATGCATCGGAGTTGAAAACACTGCACTAGGTACGAAAATAAATTGGTGGGGACGCTTGATATGTCGCAATATATCTCGAAACTATTCTAATTAATAAAACATGTTGCTCTTAGTGAGTTATAAGTAAAAACTATTTTTAAATATGAAAGGGATAAACTACACAGCCTGACAACAGCACTCCAGGAAACGCATATCGGTTCATTTACGAAATAGCTACGCGCTAAGTTTCTTTGCAATGTATGACCGGGTTTTAAATGTAAATAGGGGAGCTTTGACCTATACACATTTTCTGTTTGATATTTTGCCACAATAGAAAATACGAAAATATTGAAACTCTGGATGAGTATAGATAGCACAATTAAATTGTGTTAATAGTTATTTGCGCAACTAGTGCGAAAAATACTTTTTTCTACGCCCATGTCAGTAAACGTTGAAAATCGCACTGTCAACATTCCTTGTAAATGATATTTAACAATAACATTGCACGTAATGAGATCTCATAACATACACGTGCGTTTTGATAAGAAAACTTAAATTTCTTAGTTTAGTCAAATTGCAATCAAATTTTGATCTACGTAAGACTTTATTTGGTTTATTTACATAAATATAGTCAATTTAAAACATAAAAACTTTTAGCATTAACGAGATACATTTTGGATTAAAAAAGTGATGCCCCTAAATGTCGGCAACACATTATACAATTTTAAAAAAAACTAAGTCGCTTTTTCTTAGTATGCTATGGAAATAAACGTCGTTTCGTTTATATTGTCTATTTTTGTAACAAAGTATTATTGTATTCGAACATTTTCTCAACTTTACCTACGAATATGTCTGTTAGTAGTGAAAATGATGAAATTATGAGCACTCCACCGGAGATTTTAGAAAAAACTCAAGATGCCACACATAATTTTTTACCGCTAAACTCTAAAGAAAGGTACGAAATTACCTATCGAAAATTTATGGATTGGCGACACAAGCATAACGTTAAATCCGTTTTTGAGAATGTTTTAAGTGGGTGTAGAAAATGTATAGAACGTTACACGAGTTTAAAGCCCATTACACACTCGTGAAATTTACACACTCGCAGCTGCGTAATGGGTTACTTACAACTCTTTTTACGTAATATACTATTATCAAACGTCACTCCTAAATCATTTAATGTTATTAGTTTTGTTAAAATTACGTCATTAATGGAATATTAATGAATTGTGGGACAGGATTTTAACGTATAAGACATAACGTTGCATTTATCTGGATTTACAGGTGATTTGTGGTATTAGTTAACCGAACACAGTCGTCAACATTATTTCATAGAATAACTTCATGTCGTCTGCATATAGAAGATAGTTGACCCGGATTATATTTGTAATATCATTGATAAATAAAATAACCAAAAAAGGTTGACAGCTGTGTGCACGTAGTTTAGATTCAAAAGGAAATACTTGTATTTCGTGCAAAACTTTTTAATTAATAAATGCAAAGCGCTTTCGGCTTATTTGCCATCATCAGTGCTTATCTATAAAAATTGTGGATGTAAACTTACAATTTAAAAAAATATATTATAAAATCTGAATAAGACTTTTAAGTAAAAAGTTAAAATTGTATATATACGATTGTTTGGACAAATTAACAATTACAAGAAACAAAGTGACAAAAAACTGGTATTGGGAATAGTGAGTGTGGGATAAGCCCTTACAAATTATATCTGATCTCCAGAAGCAAGTTAGCTTGTGTGGAGTTAAGGAATTATGCCACCTTCACTATTCACACAATTGAAAACAAGTTAACAAATTAGTTAAAATTTAAAGAAATTTACAAATAGAGGGTGACTGTGGAAGATATATTATTGAAATTTGAATCTAGAATACAATAGTTAATATAAAGATAGTTAAACGCAGAAGGCCAAAGTAAAAAAACTGAAGGTTTTTTTTTTATTTTATATAATTATAATTATAAAAAAGTCTACCTAGTGTCCACAACGTATCCAACAAGTTCCTGGTCATCCTCATTCCCAAAATTAGATATTTCGGGATATTTACAACTTGCTAAATCATAATCTTAGTATTATTAATATTTTCAAATTTAAATTTATCTATTCATTTTTATTCAGGTTGTTTAACCGTTTCCACATGACAGTGGTGACAAGAGACACTTGAAGACGGTGACTTGTCAAATGTCAAGAGAAGGAGGTGCGTTCACCTCAGTGTGGAACATGCTTCTCCGAGTGTGATTCGAGTGATTGGAGGTGGTTAACGGAGATCAAAATTTGTTAGTATTGAATTTAAAGATTTGATTTATTGTTAGTTAAATTCAAATAAATGTTTAATATAAATGATATTATTATTTTGATGTCAAGACAAAACAAAAATGCCACTCGCGTGATTCTGATGTGCCAGCACGGGCTCTCTTTCAGAGAACCCAAGATGGCACAACTGAACCCGCGGTCCCTAAAGGTGAATCTGATGTTTAGTCCTAAAAATTACTAAATCACTCATCAAGCGTACTCATGGTTGAAAGAAACAAAATAGAGAAGAAAAAAGTTTTAAACAAAAGAGTACCATGGTCCCAAAGGTAGGCTCTGATGGGTGAAATCGAGTTTAGGAGGGGATGGCTCTAAGATTTTCATGATGATGTTGAAATTACTCTTGAAAGAGACAACAATATCCTCTGTCTCAACACTCAAGTGAACCTTAACAGAAGTTTCATACCACTCCATAGACAACTCAATTAACCCTCTATGATGATGTAGGTCCGTCGCCCAATACAAGCCTTCGAGAGCCATAAAATATTAGAGACATCCCCTCCTAAACTCGATTTCACCCATCAGAGCCTACCATTGGGACCATGGTACTCTTTTGTTTAAAACTTTTTTCTTCTCTATTTTGTTTCTTTCAACCATGAGTCCACTCATGAGTGATTTAGTAATTTTTAGGACTAAACATCAGATTCACCTTTAGGGACCGCGGGTTCAGTTGTACCATCTTGGGTTCTCTGAAAGAGAGCCCGTGCTGGCACATATTAACTATTGTATTCTAGATTCAAATTTCAATATATCTTCCACAGTCACCATCTATTTGTAAATTTCTTTAAATTTTAACTAATTTGTTAACTTGTTTTCAATTGTGTGAATAGTGAGGGTGGCATAATTCCTTAATTCCACACAAGCTAACTTGCTTCTGGAGATCAGATATGATTTGTAAGGGCTTATCCCACACTCGCTATTCCCAATACCAGTTTTTTGTCACTTTGTTTGTTTCTTTTAATTGTTAATTTGTCCAAACAATCGTATATATACAATTTTAACTTTTGACTTAAAAGTCTTATTCAGATTTTATAATATATTTTTTTAAATTGTAAGTTTACATCCACAATTTTTGTAGATAAGCACTGATGATGGCAAATAAGCCGAAAGCGCTTTGCATTTATTAATTAAAAAGTTTTGCACGAAATACAAGTCTTTCCTTTTGAATTGATAAATATGTTAAATTAAAAAGGCCCCAAATTGCTCCCTTGGGCACCCCAGAAGGAGCTAGGTATTCTATAGATTTAAATTCCGAAAATGCCACATATTGTCTTCTATTGGTTAAGTACGACTGGATTAGTGAAACTAAAGGTGAGAGTCCGTAAGAAAAAAGTTTATTAATCAGAACACAGTGATCGAGCCGATCGAAGGCTTTTGAAAAGTCTGTATATATGATATCCGTTTGAGTGTGCCTGTCTATTGTATCTGCTATAAATTATATGACATTTACTGGGTTTGTAACAGTTAAACGACCTCTCATAAATCCGTGCTGACTAGAAGATATTGCTGATTCACATGCTTATAGAGCTTATTGTAAATAATTACCTCAAATGCCTTGCTGAAATTACATATAATTGATATTGGCCAAAAGGTTTCGATATTTCACTGGTTTCCTTTTTTAAAAACTGGACAGACACTGGAGCGCTTCTATGCTTCAGGAAATATATTAGATTTAAGACATAAGTTTGGAAGGATAGTGAGTGGGTAAGCTAGAATTTGAGCACAGTCCTTAACAACAAATGCCGTAATGTCATCAGGTACTGTCGTCATTTTCGGTTTAATTTGTTTAAGAGCAGATAAAACCTCATTTACTGAAAGGTGGGATACGATTAATGTGTTAATATAAACGGAGGTATAATGTGATAGAAAAACTGATGAGCGTACAAAAAAATCAGCAAAAGCATTAGTATAGTTTCCGGTATATCAAAAGTTTCTATTTTCTTCGCATCTTCTTAAAGAAACACGCTTATAACGTAATGATGGTCCAGTCATGATATTAATAATAATATAATAATAAATAGTGTTTATTCACATAAAAATATAATACAATACAATAAATAAAATAAACACTGAGAAAACCAATGAAATAACTATAAAGTTATTTGTGTGTGGGAAAATTAAAATGAACAGGTAATTAAATTATTCTAAACGACTTACAATAGATACTTATAAATTACTAAAAGGTAAAATCTACGGTCAGGTAAGTATATTTATTTTAAAATTATACTTCTTTTTTTTTAGGTTTTTAGTGATTCTTTGTTTGTTTGAAAATTTTATGGGAATTATTTCTATATATTTATGTATTTCTGTTCTAGGTGTCGTGTCCATGAAAGCTTTTAATTTACGTTTATTATTTTTTCTAATTGGAAGTCCCTTATATAGGGATCCATTAAAGATTTGTTTAATTTATTTCCAACTTATAAGAGAAGTATCTAATAAAATATTAAAATGAAAGGTAAACGACTAAATTTAATGTTTGTTTCTACTTACATGACCTTACAAATTTAAAAAAAAACTTTTATAAAAATAGTCACACACATACTCATCAAAATAATATTAGTTTAACTAAATATAAAATATAAAATACTTGCTCCCATAGATTTAAATTAGTTCTTAGGTGATTATACCGGGACTAAGCAATATTTTATTAGTTTAGTTTTTATTTATTCGACCGCGTTTTAGCCAACTGATTTTTGAGCCAGTCTTTCACTTTTTTTTTATTATTTGTTTCTTGATTCTATCATATAATTTTTCTTTTCTCTTCTCTTGAATAACTCTTGAAGTTCCTTCTTTTTAAGTATTCTTCGGTTTGTCCTCTTTTTCTTAGGTTGACTTGTGTTCTACTATTAATTTTGTACTGTGTATTATTGGAGAGATGAGCCTCTATTTCTACTTTATTTTCACTCTTTGCTTCTGTTGGTGTTGGTGTCGCAGGTTCACTTACTGTTTTTTTTTTAACTGGTGAGGAAAATACTGACGATATGTTTCCATCACTAATTTTTTCTTCTGATAATTCTTGAGCGGTGTAAAACTGTCCTTCTATTATTATCTTGCTTCTTCTTATAACAGCTTTCTTATTTTGTGCCCGGGCCTGTTTTAAGGCTTCAACTAAAATTTTCCTTTCTTCTCTATCTTCGTCTTTAAGATCGTCACAGATTGAAACTCCTGTATCTTTTAATTTTTTGCAGTTTCTCATAACTTCATGATTTTTTAAAGCTATAGTAAAGGAGAGAAGAATGGGACGCAC
Source organism: Psylliodes chrysocephalus (assembly GCA_927349885.1). Lineage (NCBI taxonomy): Eukaryota > Metazoa > Arthropoda > Insecta > Coleoptera > Chrysomelidae > Psylliodes > Psylliodes chrysocephalus. Next base: position 55,105,970 of record OV651815.1, on the reverse strand, counting down.
GAGTTGTTGTTAATTTCAAAAGGTGCAAGACTCACTTGAAGATTTACAGTGATTAAATGTAATGTAAATGTAATCGATTATATAAATTAATGAAAATTAATTTTTCTCCAGAAACTATAGCAAAATTTAAACAGCATCGAAATAATTTAAATATTCTTATAAAATAAGCCAAGGGTAATTATTATAATGAAAAAATAGAGAAAAACTAAAATATTAATAAAAAACTATGGGAGTGTGTCAAAGAAATATCCAACCCACAAAACCAAAAGAAGCCTATCATGGAAATTGAAACACCCAATATTATAGTGAGTCAAAACCCAGTGGAAATAGCTAATATCTTCTGTGAGTATTTTGCAAATGTTGGAAAGAAAATGGCCGATGAAATAAAAAGTAAAAAACGAGTCATCAATACTGTTAGGGAAAAAACAATATCTGAAACAAATAATACTGAAATAATCGAAACTATTATGCGCTTAAAAAATAATAAATCTCCAGGATGGGATGGAATTCGTTTTGAAAATCTAAAAGAGGTAAGTAAAGAAATTGCACCTATCCTGTGTTATTTATTCAATAGTTCCGTTCAAAGCGGCACATTTCCGAAATCCCTAAAATTAGCCGTTTTACCACAATATATAAATGGCGATAAGTTGAAACCGTCTAATTATCGAACAATTTCATTAATTTTCACTATTGCTAAGGTATTAAAGAAAATATTACAAAAACGTATAACATCGTTTCTTAATAAATACAACGTTCTTTTCAAAAATCAATATGGTTTTCAAGAAAATATGTCAACGTCCGATGCCATAGCCGACTTGGTTGGCAGAATAAATAACTCACTTGATAAAAAACATCCTTCCATAGCCATATTCATTGATTTAGCCAAGGCGTTTGATACGGTAGATCACAAAAAATTAATATCTGTTCTTGAAAACATTGGTCTCAGAAGAGTTGCTTTAAAATTATTGCAAAGCTACCTCACAGATAGAACACAATATGTGCGTATTGCAGGAGATGTAAGTAATCTTATGGTAATTAAATACGGATTTCCCCAAGGAACTGTGTTAAGTCCTACACTTTTCAATATTTATTAGAATGATTTATTTTTTCAAGAAATCAACGGTAATACTGTAAGTTTTGCAGACGATACAGCCATTTTCTATGAAGGAAATAACTGGCAGGAATTAAAAAGCACAGTTCAGAATGACTTTACTACTATCGCTAATTTTTTTGAGAGCAGATTACTAACAATTAATTTAAAAAAAACTTTCTTTGTCCCTTTTGCATCATATAGCAATTACTTACCGCATTTTAAAGAAATTAATATTAAAATCGAAAATGAAACTATTATTATAAAATCTACAAATACAAAAGTATTTGGGAATATATATCGACTCACATCTGCGATGGGAAGAACAGATTAACTATATTATAAAAAAGCTAAGATTCGTATTATATAAATTTAGAAACCTTTCCACTTTCCTCCATGTGAGGTATTTAAAAATTCTTTACTATGCATTAGTTGAAAGTCATTTCTCATACGGTATAATAGCATAGGGTGTAGTAGGTGCCACTTTAATCAATAACTTGCAGAAAATACAAAAAAGTATATTAAAAACAATATTTCACCGACCTAGAACTCACCCAACAATAGATCTTTATCAAGAAGCTGGAGTATTAGATATTTTCAGTTATTTGCAAAAATGATTATTACAAAACAACGTAAAGACAAACACACTTTACTATCAGTCATGACCACACAAAAAAACTATAGGGCAAAAAGTTATGCTTACCTGGGTCCTAAATTATATAACGAAATACCGTTAGAATTAAAAAACATTTATTCCTTAAATCTATTTAAATTAAAAATAAAAAATGGATATATTCCATCCCTACTGCGAACCTGCAACGTTTTATTTCAACAAATAACGAATGTTACAGTCTGGTATACTAGTTTAATTTAATAATTTGTCTAAAAAAAAAATAGTTGATAAAATGTAAATATTAATATTAAATTAAACTTAATATTACGTAACTGTTTTTCATATTATTTTTATATATTTTTTTACTTTTTTTATAATATTGTAATATTGTGTTTTATTAAGACTGCTCGTCCCAAATAACCAATAATAACCATGCTCAAGGATTCTTTTTGTGGGTATTTCTGTTTATTTATCTCGAACGAACTTATACATTGTTTTTATATTATTTTTGGTAAATAAATTATTATTATTATTATTATTGCTTCTAATATTTTTGCTTGGTTCTCTTTGCTTCTTCCTTGATCCCAAATATTATGACATTACTGCATTTGTTTTTTCTTTTAGTCCGTTATTTTGATCCTTCAGATTTACTACTTTTTTTTAAATGTTTCAGTTTCTTCATTGATAGATTCTTTTATAGTTTTTATTTCGTTTTTTAACCCATCTATTTTGTTTACCAATTTATCATCTATTTTTTTCAATAAATTAAAAAAATCTTGTGTCGTCACAGTTCGTTCATCATTGCTTATTAAAAATATTGCTTTTTTCTCGTATCTCAATATTGGTATCGATTAGGTATCAGAGTAGGTAGGTACCATGGTGGAAGAATACAGGTGAAGCGGTAAGCGGTACGAAATTTGGTCATTCTTGCGCATGACGTCATCTTCGGAGCATATTTTGGTTTTGCCTATGTCTCCAATGTTAAAAAGCGACTTTTAAAGTTATTCTAATATTTTCCTGGTAGTGTTTAGAAGTTTATAGATATATTTATCTTAATATTTAATATCATTTCTATATATCAATAGGCCTGTTTAGAAATTATTGGTACGTATTATTAAATTAATTTCTAATTAAGTTGGTAGTGTAATTGATATAAAGTTAGGTTATGTAACATTTTTGTTGTATTTTAAAGATAAAAAAATAGTTTCTATTCATTATTGTTATTTTAATATATCATTATTATTATTATTATATTATTAGTACATTAAAATCTACTATATTTTAGGGTGTGTAGTTACTAACAAAATGCCAGGTTGTGTAGTGTTTGACAGCAAGAACTATTTAAGAAAAACAAAGGGAACAAATATTAAGTATTTTGGATTTCCGAAAACAGATATAGCCAAAGCCTGGGTCAACGGTTGCGGGTGAAAAGATACAATTAATTTAAAAAATGGTATGATTTTTGCAAACCTAATTTGAATATGATTCATTTTATGTCTTGTTTCTTTTTTAAGCTTGTATTATTTGTTCCATACATTTTTCGAAGGATAGTTTTGAAATACCCTTACAGCAGAGGCTATTAAACTACTCCACTAAGACTGGCAGAAACTTAAAACAAACGGCAGTTCCTACTGAAAATCTCCCATTGAAAAAAAGACAAATGTCTGCAGAAAGTGAGGATAGATTAAGAAGGCAGACAAAAAGATATCAACAAACATTTATTGAGAGCTTTGTTAATATTTCGGGACATTCCAGACAATTGTCAACTGCAGACCAGGACAAGGAGAATCAAAGTTTGGAAACAGACACTCAAAATATATTGGTATCATCAGAACTAGAAACATATGTACAAATTTACCTTATTAACAAAAAAATGTGGCTTTGAAAAGAAAATTACACAACTTAGCATGTACTAATTAACATTACAATCATTTCAAAACAATTTTTTTATTAAATATTAAACTTTGAATAATTGCTTTTATTTCAATATTAACTGTATGTTATTGTTTCAGATGTGACCACCGAAATGAAATTATTATTTTAGAGAAAACTATTAAGAGTCTTCGTGAAGAACTAAACAAAATTACTGAAAAATGCAACAAATCAAATATAGAAATACTTTCATTGAAAGAAGAAATTAGCCAGTTGAAAAATAATTCTCAAGTGGAAATTCAGGAAAGTAAAGTAAATGTTTCACTCTAGGTCAAATAAATGTTTTATGCAATGAAAACAAAAAAAAAATTCGTTGAAGTTCGGATGACATAGCATCCACAATCTCTCTAAGAAGCATTCGTCCTAAGGCTTATAGATTTTAAGAACTGTTCATTATCCTTTACCTGGGTTTACTACCTTAAGAGACTGGGCTAAATGTTTAAATTTAGAACAAGAAATATACATTATAAAGTGTTAAGCAAGATAAAGAAGTAAACATTATGTATCAACCATTTTTAAACATAAATAAATCAATTTAAAATAACACCTCTGTGCTTTTTATTAAAATAAAGTATGTTTTGCAACAAATTTTGGATACAGCCGACGTATGCGCACATTACGCGGTTCACCTACCATTGTCACGATTTGATGTTTACATTTAATTTGATAATTACGAAGGTCACGGTTTGGTCATTGTGTCCGCAGTCACATTGCGGAAATGGTAGTTTGCTCAATTGATGCATTGACGCAGATAATGTCCACATCTGCTATGTTGGTTTGGTATCTTATTAAATGTACCAACACTACGTTTTACCTGATCAAAACAGGGAGAAACGTCTGTAGTTAAAAAGGGTCTTCAGGACAAGTTGTTGTATTTATTTGAAATATAAGAAAAGGCGTTTGAATTCAAGCATAATCAACAAAAGACAGTTAAAGCCACTTTACGAAAACATTATCCAATTCTTGATACCAGTCCAATTGCGGCAATACTGTGTGTGTATTACACTTCGTAATTAATTGAAAAAAGTCCGTCAAGAAGTTATTTGCAAGAAAGTAAAGTGGTTCTACACGTACATAAAAACACTCAAAGTCAAGTGGAAAACGGGAAAGAAAGGCGTTACAGAACCTATGCAATATAAAAATGTTATCGATGATGCAAAATATGTTTGAACAGATTAGTTTATGAGTCAACGAAAAAATTTTTAGTTATAAGTCAGCAATAACTATTTTTAAATTAGATTGTTTTGTGTCATTTAGGCCAATAAACAATAGATATGTCTGTAATATTTAGAATTTTTGTTGTATTGTAACGTTCGTTTATTTTAAAATAGTTTATTTATAAACAAATTTATTGGTAATTAATACTAATTTAATTCATGTACTTAAATACTAATTTATGTTGTCATTTATCATAACGATTTGCTTAAAGCTATGTCTTGATTTTTACTCATCAAATTCTGTCTATGAAATGTCGCAGAATAGTATGTCTGACATGCGAAGTATGCATGACTTGTCTTTGTAGCGTTGTCAGGTATATTAATCAAACCTACCATAAAATAATTTTAAATTGATATATTTTTAAATTAATATTTAGACAGTTTTTATCTATGAAATATTACAACAAAATAAAAAACATTTAAATAATTAACTGATAATATTTATGTGAAATTGCATTTACATAAGTATATTAAAGACATGTTCACCATGCGATTACCTAGATTTAATATTAAATTGGCAACACCGCTCAAATTGAAAATTTCAAGTCTATATAAAGCCTATTTTTACGGGACCGTTTCCTTTCAAGGGTATCTATTCTTGAATAGAATTCCTATCAATTAAGCAGCTGTATTATTGATTGTGAGATTTATTTGAAGAAAGTTATCCAGATAAGAATTATGTCCAGAAATGTATAACTACCTATTATGTAAATAAAGATCTGTTTATTTATTTATAGGCTGTCCAATCTAATGAACGGATTTTGTTAAAAATTGCTAAAAATAGTAAACATTTTTCCATTTAAAATATTTTGACAGTTCTGTTATTTTCAGCTTATAGCGGATGTAAAATGTATTATTTTAAATAAAATTTTAATTTTTTTATTCCAAATATCAATAAAAAATGAAATATTATAGTAATTTTGTATAAATAAATAGCTAAGAATGGTAATATAAAAATCACAAATTATTTACAAAAAAAAATAAAATTAACATTGCAGGTAGTAAAATATTATTTATTTCAGCTTAAATGTGAAAGCCCTTTAATTGAATTATAATGAAGAAAGTATATTATTGAAACATCCTTTATTTTACAGGGTGAAAAAGCAAACATGTTTAAATTTTTATTTAACAAAACATTAATATCTTTAATTTTTTATAAAGATACAACATTTTTTTATTATTTTATTATATTCTACGACCAAAATACATAGAATTCGTGTTTATTTTTCTATACATAACTTGATTATAGTATGCAGTATCTATTGAGCTTTCATATGGGCCCGAAATATCCTGTAATGCGGGCTCAAAATACAAAATATGGACTATGAAGAAGCAAAAATTTTCAAGAAAATATAGTAGAAATATTTTTAATTTTCTGTCTTTGTATATACAGAATCCATCTTCAAATAATTGAAAATGGTAATATGAATGGTTTTCAGTCTACCTGTAAATAATCTGCTGACAAAATTTAAAAAAATGTATTGCACATAATTTTGTCGTCTCTCATTAAATTTACTTGTAACAAATATCACTATGTATAAACCATATAAAATATCAGATTACAGGGAAAATCCCATTACTGTAGCATTAATGGTTGCTGAAATATTAACATTAATTAAAATTTTGTCATATGTCGTTTAAGGTTGGCGTTGCTCATAGAAATTTTGCCGTATATGCACGGTTGACTTTATACGTATCTTTCGGGAAAAATATACTTCCTGGAATTAATTCTAATATTGAAAACTGTTCATGAAGTGTGCCTGGTAGTTGTAAAGATATTTTAAGAAAAGAAGTTCTTTTAAAGTATTCGAACAATTACTTTTACTTTTGGTATCTAAACCACATGTAATCGTTGACTTAACTATGAATTTTTCCACTCGTGTGAAAAATTTTACTTTCCACACTCGTAATGTAATATACTATTAGGTATTTTCCTTTAATAATTTTGTGAAAAAAATGCGAAATTGTTCAGTTAAAAAAAAGTTTCTTAGATATGGCAAGACGCCGCTCTTAACAAGGACTTTTAAAACCATGTACGTATACTTGAATTTTTTATATATAAGTAACAAAAATGTATGACTACAAATCTGAAACATGATTAGGTTCACTTATATATTTGATCAATATAAAACTTGAGACGGTCCTGTCCACGCCGGTACTGTTAAGCGTTAAAAGTATGCGCTTCAACATACTATTTGCTCCTTGATCTGTGGAATTGGCTTTCTATACTATTTCGATGATACGATAGCAACACAGTCCAATTACATAAAATGGTGAAGGTTCAGGTTATTTCCACCAAATTTCTCGACTGTTATTAAAATATTCTTCGTCAAAAATTGCAATTTAATAAATATTACCGAAGATTTATTCTACTGTGTTTTAGTATATTCCAGACTAATATTTGACGTTCCATTTCCATAGTCATCCCATTACTGTCGTATTCGGGGTGGGGGTTAACTTATGTTTTTAAATTTTTTGGTTATCGTATGAGACAAAGAGGGACTTAAGGGATCAGAGCAGAAAATGGATCGCATTACAGTAATTAGAATTCACACGAACGAACTGATATAAGTGATATAGGACGGTAGCCATATGTGAAGTTATGGTAATTTATAGGTAATAAAAATGAAAAAAAAAAAAAATTTGTCAAAGATATGTATTTTTACAAAATTACGACCAGCTTCTATGTTATATTATTTCATCATCTGGCATACCTAGTGAAGAAAGAGGAAAATATGTGATAAACCCAATTAAAAAATGCAATAAAAAAAATGTTTAATAAAAAAATAATTACTAATATTTATTGCTAATTAAAATACTAAGAAATATTACTATTACTATCATAAGACCTATGCTTACATATGGTGCAGTTGTCTGGGTACCGAAAACCCAAAAATTAACAGCTATTCGTAAACTAGAACAAATTTAAAGAACAGCATGTCTCAACATACCAGGAGCCATGAAAACAACACTCACCAGAGCGAAGAAAGTCATTCTTAGTCTCACTCCCCTTGATATTTACATCTAGGAGGTTACTTTGACGACAATGACACGCCTTCGCACGGTTGAAATAGAACCTGATGTAGGATCTGGTGAGGCGAGACGTCACTTTTGGCAGGATGCGCTCGATACGCTCCCACTGCTTCAAGCGAACATGGACTCTATCTCACCGAGATATATCTTCCATAAGTCATAAAAAGTTATAATAGAAGAAATAGAAGTGGCAGCTAAGATTCATATCTACACCGACCTAAATATCAAATGGGCTGTGAGCAATATTTTAAACAGAGCTAACGGGGATTCTCATAGCAGCAAAAGAAATAACCAGAAACAATATCACTGGAAGGAACATACTCATCTATACAGATAGCAGACAAGCACTACTCACCCTGAACAGACCACGAATTTTTTCAGGGTTAGTAGTAGAATGTCACGAAGCTTTGGTCGAAGTATCCATCAACAAGGTGGTCACCTTAAGATGGATCGAAGGTCACGCCACATCGAAAGATAACCGTCTTGCTGATTCACTAGCCAAGAAAGCAGCCAACCAAATACTTTTTGGACCTGGTCCTTCTATTGGCCTAACAAAATCGGTAGTGACATATCTAATTAAAGAACATTCTCTTGTGAAATTCCAGGAAAGAAAGGATGAAACAAGAAATTGAAGAGTTGCCAGAGAGCTCTTAAGTTATCCTGTGACTAGACAGAATCTGCGCCTAGTCAGAGGCATTCTGACTGGCCATTGCCAAGTACAGAAGCATCTCCATATCATGGGGCTGTCAGAATCCGCACTTTGAAGAGGGTGCAATCACGAAGATGAGACCATCGAGCATATCCTTTGCGATTGCTTGACGCTCTCATTTATTAGATTTCTGTTGTCAATTACATTAAATCTGTAGGTTGGTTCACGAGCTTGGAGGTGCCTATCATCTTAGGAGGATGCACAATGGGCCTAATGAGGCCTAAGTGCCGTGGGGGTAACCACCCTCCATACGTTACAGATACAGATACTATAACTAAATAAAAAGCATAAATGACATAAAAAAACTCAGTAGCCATATTTGTAACATTTTGGTTTCAATAAAGCACGTTTTTTATTATTACTAAGAATTTAAATAAAGTTAATTGAAAATTACAAAATGTAAAAATTAAATTTGTTTAAAAGTAGCATGTAAAAAAAAAAGATAAAAGGGAAAAAAACAGAAATTCAAACAAAAAAAATAAGAAAGGAAGAGAGGATGAAAAATCTCACTATATTTTCTTCTATAAAAAAACTGCAATATTGCGATGGGACCTTGCACCTTTGTAATTTTCATTACTAGAATTAAATATTATGGTGAGTTTTTCAACTTGTTTATCTTCCATTTTTATTTATTACTAGACATTGTTCTGTTATTAAATTTAAAGCAGGGCCCGAAGCTGATGTAGTCCTTCATCACTTGCTTTTTAGAATTCCGTACCCAAAGGGTAACCAACGAGACCCAATTATTAAACCTCGGCTGTCCGTCCGTCTGTCTGTCGACAAGCTGTATCTTATGTTCCGTAATAGGTAGACAGTTGAAATTATAATAAATTATAAATTAAAGAAACCTGTTTTTTTTTGGCTTTTTTGCACGATCTTAATAAAGTATTAAAAAAGTACCTATATAATAATAAATCTTATACGATGGTGCGGAACCCTTCATGCGCGAGTCCGATTCGCACTTTGCTGGTTTTTAATATAAAATGTCTGCAATTTTGTTTTTACCATAATCATGTATTTCTCTTTGTAATATTTTTAATTTTGGTATTTTCATAATGAAAGCCTAATCTTTCATTACGTTCTCGATCGAAATTTAATTCTCAAACCTACTAATATTTCTTTGTTTTTCCAAACCCACATTGTATATCATTCACTTTCTGTATAAATTATATAACGAAAGAGTAGGCAGGTTACTGACATTGTTATTGAAAGTTTATATTGAAAAATAAAATTTGATTAAATTTACAACCTAGTAGTAATGTTTTTTGGTCCTTATTTTCCATTATAAATCAGCATAAAAATAATTAAAATACAATACATGACAAAATAACCCACTTTTTTGAAAACTTAAAACCTTTAATAAGCAATATAAATACACTATAAGTCTATTAGAATAAATTAATATAATTTTATATTTGTCAATAAAATGAATTAATTTATGCATATGCAACTGTCAATATAAGAAAGTAATATTGGTTGCCTAGATATAAGTAATTTTTTACCAAAACAGAATTTTATAAATACTCTAGTCAAAATTTGAAAAATATTGTATGTAACACGTTACGAAATGCTGTTTTATGTAACTTGTTAGCTCTGCTCGTCCCGCAAATATTCACTTCGTTATTTTGAATTATAATCCTGAAGATGAACATATAGGCCGAAACTATTAATCACATTTAAAAAATTAATTATAAAAAATTGTAATTTGTTAAGTGTGTCTATCAATCACTTTTAAACTCCAAGCCAGTCACGTGGTAAAACATTGAGTACTATTATTGATTCATTTTAAAATTATTGAAATAATCCACTCGAACTTTATATCTAGTTACCCGAAAGTTTTGCAGTCTCTATAAGATTTGAATATATACAAATCTATAAATACTAAATAAAGGAGGTTACCTTTAATTATTACCGCAAATTAATGCTGCAACGTTGTCCGAATTATGCAGTAACATAAAAACTTTCACGTCAAGTTAGATACGCCTCTGGGAAAATGTGCCGCATTGGACTCTTCTAAAAGTTGGCAGGCTCGCAGAAAATAAATCAAACGAGAGTAGTAGCCAAATTTTTTTTCACGGGGATTATTATTCCCTTATTTTCATCCCGTCCCAGCGCCAATGGCGGGTAATCGTCACAGACCGGACAAGCTCGTTAGACCTCGCAACCCCTTTACGCTACAATATAGAACCGCATTCTATCATGACCACTACGGTATCATCCATCGTGTCTACTGATTCCGGTGGAAGTTGCGAAAGTGCAGTGCGAAGTTTTTGCGTGTGGTGTTAGCGCTATAGCGGTATGTGGCAGTTCACTTGAATTTTGGCGGTAGTTTATTTTAATTGCTTGTTTTGTGTTGGTTCGTGGTCTTTTTCGGCATCTTTACAGTTGGTATCGATTATTAAACGTAAATTAAATGAATACATCGAATTGATCGGATGGGTTCGTTGGTATTTCGATTTTTGTAGTTTACTTGCGAAGCGCCTATTATTTTTTAAATTCCCCTAACAATATTTAAAAAAAATTATTTACTATATCATCAAAGTTTCAGTGTTATATATGACGTTTTCATGTGATTTAACGATTATATATCCATTAACTGCAGTCGATATTCATTTATTAGACATATTAATTGTTGTTTCAATTGATAAGATACACAATTGAAAATTATCAGGAAATATAATTGAATCGTCCCATGCAGAAAGGGCACATGTCCAAAAAGTTTACTTTTCAGGAATCAAGAAAAACTAAATATCTTCGAGCAATTTTTTTTATTAATTTTGAAAATTTTAAGGGTAATTATATATATAAAAAGAAAGTTTATTCATGCAAACTTATCAAGTTTAGGTGAGTTGGTTATCATTGAGAATTTTTTTAAAAAATTGGACATTTTTGCTAAAAACTAAAAAACAACTTATATTTAGCCATTTTTTTATTAAAAAAAATATGTTAATACAAAATACCAGTCTATTAAATAAAATAATAAGTTTTTAGTCATCTGCATTATCGCCCTCTATTTTTGGCCACTGTAAGATTAAGTCATAGAAATTCTTATGTTCTTCTTCTACAAACTGTACACACTTCTTTATGTCAGTGATCTTTTTCATTTTTATTGGTACTTGACCTGTGGGATATGCGAGATTACTTGGAAAATTTATATAAGTAGCCCTACCAGGCTGTCTTAACTGGAAAGTGTGTGTTGACAACCCATCTATGTATTCCTTTACCTCTAAACAACCTGGTTTTTCTAAATCATATTTAAAAAAACAATAGGAAAAAATCGTAAAATGAACTGACTGCTTAATATTTCGCGACATGCCCACCTATTTGTCTGTTGATACTTCTTGAACAATAAACTTTTTCTTGTTGCTGCTGCTAATGATCATCTCTGTTATTTTATGAATAGTTAAAAACCTATCCTTTTTTCGAATCTGTCTTTTTATCTCGGAGAAATTGCGATCGCAAGGAAGGAATAAATGCCCTCTTTGTGGGTAATAATAAGTAATTTTTTGAAATCGACCTGTATCTGTTAATGCTAGGAGCATCCTGACAATGCTGTGATTTTTATTTTCCTCCAGTTATCGCTAAAGAGGTACACCTCTTGAATGGTTGGGGGTGTTTTATTAGTAAGGTAGTCCAATAGAAATGAACAAATTTCGTCAAGCCCTTTTTTTGCTAGTTCAAAAGGGTGTTTTTGGGACATACTATTACGAAACTTATGTAATAGCTCATTCGATTTGGAATAATGTCTAGATCAATGTGTGAAGAAAAATTTTGTAGTGCATAAAAAATTGCAAAAGTTATAAACAATTAAACATCTCAAAAATATGGTGTTTGGTTTTTCGCCTATAGTTTGTAAACTATAAATATTTTTGGATTTTTCACAAAAGATCCTTAAAGAGGAGGAAATTTGCTATAAATAAGTTTCGACTTCCGGAACTGTACCTCCATTATTTATAATATTAATTTAACGCTCAAAGTAGCCTTCCGCGCGCCATTTTTAGGTTGGGCGCACTGCGTTGAAACCGAGTACGTTACATAAAATAATTTTTTTAAGTTAATAAAATTAAATTCAAAAATTTAAAAAAATTACGGTGTATTATAAACACTTAGAAGAATTCATTCCCAGCTAGAAATCTTGGTATATATTTAGATACAGATTTAAGATTTAGAGAACATGTAGGTAAAATTACCCGTTCAGCTTATCTTTCTTTAAAATTACTTTACTCCAGCAGGCATATTCTTAATCATAATCTACGTATAAAACTCAGTGAAACTCTCGTATTGTCCAAACTAAGCTACTGCGATTTTATCTATGGACCCTGCCTAGACTTGAACACTCAGTATAGAATTCAAAAAATTCAAAATTCGTGCACAAAATTAATATTTAATCTTCGTAAATATGATCATGTTACTCTTAAAATACGAGAATTAAATTGGCTTAATATGAAGGAACGCAGGACACTCCATTTAGGTAACTATTTTCATAAATTAATAAAATGCATTGACAGCTCTTCCCCACTAATTAAAAAGTTTATAACTCGTAAAACAATTCATGATCGAAACCTCCGCGACGTCACAACTTACACAATACCCCGTCATCGAACAGCAGTTTTGTATATAATTCTATTAAATTGTACAACTCTCTTCTTTTAGAATTAAAAAAATTAAACATAAATTTATTCAAAAAATACTTTAAAAAATATTACGTTCAAAATTTTGTTTGAGCTTAGATTTAATTGACCTTTTTAGTTTTTTACTTTTGATTATATTTTTGAATACTATTTTTTAGCTTTATATAGAAAAAATAAATAAAAAAAAAACAAAAATTAATTATTGGAATTTTTGCTCCATTGCAAATATATTTTTTTTGTTTGTTTTTATTTGTTTTTGTTTTTATACATTGGTGTTTTAGTGGTTAAATAGGAGTAGCTATTACAGCTAGACTTCGCCACTATTGCATCACTATTCTTTTTTTTTATATTCCCTTGTAAAAAAAAACTTTGTAATCATATATACATTATTTTCCCTTAATAAAGACGATTTATTATTATTATTATTATTATTATTATTATTATTAAAAATCATAATTGGCAATTATCCAGAAAGTTGTAAAAAAAAAAATTTGAAAAAAATTGAAATACTCCATTTGTTTATAAAAAATTTATAAACAAATGGAGGAAAAAATGATTTTATTTAATTAATAAATGTCTTTTCTCGACATTAAAACAGTAATATTATAATAAATTAAACAAAATTTTTTTTATAGCACCACTGTGACTTTTCTGTTTTTGCAAACTTTAAAAAATAAAGTATTAACAATTTTTAAATCTTTATGAAGCTATTTTGTTTTATATGTATATAAAGAGCTCCACGAAGCAAAAAAAAATTAATAAAATTATTTTATGTAACGTACTTGGTTTCGACGCCGTGCACGCAACCTAAAAATGGCGCGCGGAAGGCTACTTTGAGCGTTAAATTAAAATTATAAATAATGAAGGTACAGTTCCGGGAGTCGAAACTTATTTATAGCAAATTTCCTCCTCTTTAATGATCTTTTTTGGAAAATTAAAAAATATTTATAGTTTACAAAGTATAGGCGAAAAACCAAACACCATGTTTTTGAGGTGTTTAATTGTTTATAACTTTTGCAATTTTTTATGCACTGCAAAATTTTTCTCCACACATTGATCTAGACATTATTCCGAATCGAATGAGCTATTGAACATAATTTTCGTAATAGTATGTCCCAAAAACACGCTTTTGAACTTGTTGATTAGACATGTTCCTTCAGTTTTGCATAAAATTTGTGGGCTCTACGTTTATGCACAAGTAATTCAGCGACAGCTACTCTCTTTGCATGTTCGTTTAAGTTTTGGTCGTTTATTTTCAAGTTCAGAAGTTCACACTGAGAGCAGACATCTACTTGAGGACGTCCAAAATTAAAGTTATAGTTTTCCCTAAAATATTTTGCATAGTACTTACTGGTAGCTTACATTTTTGAATTGCGGATACATTTCATAAAATAATTGAAGCATTGTTACTATATTCAACTGAGCATGTAGATATTGGACCTCTCGACCAGAGTAACGGCTAATCTTTAATGGAAAAGATTCAATATGTTCCCGAATCGCAAGTTTTATATTTTCTGGAAAAGCATTAGCACTTGGTTGTTTTCCACGTTGATCTCTTGGTGATATGCCTAGTTTAGCCAAATTTCTTATACGCCTAACATGCTTGATAGAAATTGCATAAAGAGATATAAGCAAATGGAAATTTTGTTAGATTGCTGCAATACAAAATATTCATATATAGCTGCTTTAATTTTATTGTTTTGGTCCTTTCTTGGCTGTTTTCGTTTGATATCCTTCACACCTTTCAGTCATTGTAAGTAAATATCTTGTTCGTCCTTTATTTTCAAAGTATAAAATCGCGTGAGAATATGTGTCTTTTCATCATCGCTTAATTTTTCGAAACATATTTTTTGACATCTGGAAAAAAGCAATGTTTTGCAGAAAGTAGGTAAATAAAAATAATATTATGAATAAATGATAATGTTACAATTTTTACCTGCAAGGCTGTCCAATCTGCTTGGCAACAACATCTCTACCCTTATAGGATTTGTACGACTTTCCTTCAATTTGTGCTTGTTTAACCACACTTCGTTTATATTTGTCATCATTTCTCAACCTTTTTTTCCCTCTTTTTTCAACGTTTTCTTCCATTATCATAGCACCTGCTACTACTAATAAACAAACGTTATAACCTTACTTTTGAAATAACATTTCATTTCATTTTTGCAGAAAGGTCATACGTTCTAGGACTCATTCTGCATAACACTCTGTTTGATTCATGTGATTTCATAGCACATACTTTGATTTTCAAAATCAAAGTATGTGTTTCATAGAGACTACTGACGGGACCCGTCCCATTTTTACATATAAGATTGATGCCGATGACACCAAATTAAAAAAAAAAAGATTTGTTTATGTATGGTAAACAAACAAATATGACAAAATGTCAATATTGATTAAAGTGGACATATGCCCTTTCTGCATGGGACGGTTCAGTTGTAATTTACTGTTTCTGTTGCTAACATTTTTAGAAATAACTTTTTTCAATTTAAGATCTATACAGCTGGAGTTTTAAATATTTTCCCCAGATTAGGAGCAAAACGAAACCGACACTTTTTCTTTTAGAAACTTTTTTGACCTTGAACTTGACGGCACATGACACAGGCAGGATGATTAAAATTTGCTCATCTCGACACATGTCTAAAATGAATCTGTTCTTAGTAGGCCCAGCTCGTCACAACCCCTTTTTTGTTATTATATTATTCACGTAATATCATATTATATCACACTTAGGGTTTGTATACAGTGCGTACGTAAACTAGTGAATAAATTCGTTATAAATTCTTATATGGTATAACTTTTGGAAAAAATGCTTAAAGTCGTCGAATTTGATTTTCATTTAAGCATTCTTTAAAATGAAATTAATACATATAAGATGATTCGATTAGTTTAGTGGAAACTTCACTTTTCATTGCGGAATGTGAAGAGGTAATTGTGAGTATGGGTGAAATTAAAATTAAATGAGAAAAAACGATTTTGAGGCAACAAAATACTAAATTTAATTATAAATTTTTTGTCAATTATAATGTAATACAAAATTTAAATTCAATTAATAATATTAAGTATAAGTAATTACCCAGCAAATACACATTAATGACCCCAAAATACTTGAAGTCCCGTCAAAGCATTTGTGTCAGCATCCCCGCCCCCAGGCGGCCGACGTTTTTCAGGCATGTAATTCCCCGTCACTTTCAAATGATGTAAAAGTGCTTTAGAAGCACACAAGAATATTATTAATTTAGTACTGGAGTACTCTTAAAATATTTTGTATTTTTTATCTACAGTGTTTGTATAATACGTGTAGTGTACAGTCACCTGTCATTTACAGATGTCGGAGAATTGCTACAAAAATATATAATATATATTGATATGAGAAAGTCAGTTTTGTTATACAGGGTGTTCGATAAGTACAATTCATAACTTCAGGAATGTATTTTGGAGCTAAAATAAAGGTATTTTTGTCATTTACACTATGTCTCAAAAATACTTTGTTACGGAAATACATCGAGGGAAATTTTTTGCTAAAATGTATTAACCCTTAAAAAAACTCTATTGAAATAGGCGACAGCCAAAGTACCTTCCTACGGCTAATAAATTTACTTTTTTGGAATTGCTTTTTAGTCCCTAAAAAATTACTTTTTAGTTTATATTAATTTTAGTGGTTAGAAAGTAAAATTTTACTCACTAAAAAGTAGTTTTTTATTGTTAAAAAGTAGGTTTTTAGTGGTTAAACAGTATTTTTCTTGTTAAAAAGTATTTTGTTACCTTGAACAGGCAGTTTTAATTGTTAAAGAATTATTTTTTATCTCTTAAAAATAGATTTTACTGGTTAAAAATTAGGCTTTTAGTGGTTAAAAAATAGTTTTTATTAATTAAAAGTAGTTTTTATTGGTTAAAAATTAGGTACTGATTAAGAAATTACTTTCTTTGCAATAAAAAAACTTTTTTTTACCTTTAAAAGGTAGTTTTAATTGATAAAAAATTAATTTTTACCTTTAAAACATTGTTTTTAGTGGTTAAAAAGTAGTGTGTAGTGGTTTAAAAGTAACCTTTTATTTTTAAAAAGTAGATTTTAATGATTATACAGTTAATTTTTACCTTTAAATAGTATTTGTTGATGGTTAAAGGTAAATTTTCTATTTAGCGCTGGTTTCTTCAGCTCTTAGGCCGTCTTTTCTATAAAAAAATAAAGTTCAGTTAAAGTCGAAATATAAGAATGTTTTGCATGTATTGAATATCAAATTTCCAGATTTACCGAGGATAACTGAATTTTGTATTTGTTCATAATGAAACCAGTTCTGTAAAAATAGAAAAATTAACTTGTATTAGAAATTATATTTATTTATTAGAGCAAAATTTACCTAATATGTACCTACCTATATAATTTACATAAATTTTTATTTAACCTGTGGTGGAAATACAGATCAACATAGAAAAGGAAGGGTTTCAAAAATAAAAGAGACGAATATTTTGTAATAAATATATTAGTTGTATTGCTAAATATTTTAAAAATGTATTTGAATTTTAAAAATTCAGTAGGTTACGTAATATAAAATTGTTATTTGATAATTTAAATTTATTTGTCTTTAGACGTATAATAACGTAAGGCATATGTATCAAGCAATTCCAAATGAGCAGTTAGTAGCTTTAAATTAATCCGGTATTTATTCTTTGTGAAAAATTTTAAAAGAAATTTTATTCTAAATATATTGTTTTCTGTTTATTATAATATAGAATAGAATACGAAAATCCATGCCATTAGGATTATTAACTAAAATAGGTAGGAACATAAAAACATAACATTATTCTATCTACCAGGTGGACCATTCCAAACGATCCTTCCTTAATATCTGGAAAAAAAATTCTATTTTATTAATACTATCTCAGAAACGCAAATTTCGAATTTTAATAAACTTAAGCACCAGTCGTGTTATCTAGAAACCCCCTCCCCTAGCTCAGAAAATTAAGAATTTAGATAAAAATTAATGTCAGGTATTTTTGAGAAATGTTTAAATTTAGGTTTTTAAGGTCTGTAAAAGCTAAGGTTATACTGTTAAATGCAACAAAAAAATGAATCAGTCTCCCGAATCCTTTTTAAAACTGTCAAAATTCATTAAAAAAACTTAAGTGTAAGGGGTTAAAGAAAAGGTCCTTTATTTCTCACAAGTCAATTTAATTGGCGACCGGTTTCGAAGCTGTCACTTCATCATCAGGCACACCTAAATGGAATGTCAAGGAGTCAGTTGTAATAAAAAACAATTATAAAAGCATGAACGGACTTTAACATATACAAAATAACAGAAAACACACAAAAACTTCTCATCGTTATCTGTTAACATTTCAATGACTACCCTAAAAAAATTAACATATTTAACATCAACAATCGAATTAATGGAAACAAAGATAAAAAAATTAACTCAACCTAAAATTCTAATAAATTAACTCTATTTCAAAAACAAATTTGAACTACAACTATATAATGAAATGGGTAACATCATTCACTTATAAGAAACTCATTTTTCATATGAAATGTATCCCAAAATGTATCTTATTCCCTTATATTTGTATTCAATTTGTATTACATTTTTAATACTTTGTTCAAAATTTCCTCTGTTCCTGTCCTTTTGTTTGCATTCAAAATCTGCTCTATTAATTACTTTTAATCCATTTTCATACATTCTTCACAAGATATCTCTTTTAATTCCTATTTAATTTATTATTTCATAATATTATCATTTTTTTTTCTCTCCTGGGCTCGTCTGACTATGTGTCTCCGAATAACACTGAATCCTATTGGCTTATTGTGTTTTACCCCATGTTAGTTCATAGCACCCACTCTATCACCTTTGTACCTTGTACAAGTTTGTACAGATCCTTGGGTGAGTGGGTTCTATACTTTGTTGGATCAACCTGGGGTTGTCCAAAAAGAGCCTGTCTTTTGCGATCTAGAGCTTCGCATTCGCACAGTATGTGTTTGGCCGTTTCTGGTTTCTTGTGACATAGTCGGCACATGAGTTCCCCATTGTACATGCCAATTTTGTTCAAGTGTCCCTTTACTGGGGCGTGCCCAGTCATAAACCCTGTTATCACTTTCAACTGGTTCCTATTCATTAAAAGTAGTTTTTCAGTTCTTTTGGGACATGGTCTGCCTATGAAGGCTTTTCCATGTGCCTGTTTTGGGGTGCTTCCCCAATAGTTGATATGTTGTTCCCGAATCCAGTCATTTATAAAACCCCGGACTGTACTTTCTGGTAATCCTGGGTTTGTGTCTGGTTCCGGTATTTCTTCTGACCCTCTTTTTGCAAGTTCGTCAGCCTTTTCGTTACCTTCGATCCCTTTGTGACCTGGCACCCAAAATAGTTTTACTCTATTACGGTCTGCCAGTGTTTTTAGTTCTTCGATACATTCCCATACCAGCCTCGACGTAACTTTCTGACTCGATATGGCCTTAAGTGCCGCTTGGCTGTCTGACATTATTTGAATATGCTGATTTTCGACAGCTCTTTCATTGTTCGTTTTTGCACATTGCAAAATTGCGTATACCTCGGCCTGAAATACCGAGGAATGTATTCCTATAGCATAGCTATGGTTAGTATTAGGGTTTTTGGAGAATACTCCTGCCCCAGTGCCTTCCGCAGTCTTAGACCCGTCTGAATACCAGGTTTGTTCCTGTCGTTGGGCATTGGGCTCCCTTATGGTGATCTCCGCTCTTTCCTGTATTAAAACCTCAAAGGGAGTATTAAAAGAGTACCTCTTGGTTAACTGATCTGATCTCATGTCTAGCACGTCTCCTGTCACTAACATTGAGATACTCATGTGACCTGGCCTAATGTAAAGATTTCTTAGTGTATTCCCTAATCTGTAAGCACCTTATCTTGCCTCCCCTTGTATCACATAGTGAAGAGGTGGGAGTCCTATTAGTGCTTCCATTGCAGCAGTGGGGGTTGTTTTCATTGCCCCCGTTATTCCGAGGCAGGCAAGTCTTTGTACCTTGCTAAGCCTCGTTATTGCTTTCCTTTGCTGTGTCTTTGGCCACCACACCAAAGCTGCGTATGTTATTATGGGTCTAACCACCATGTAATAAATCCAATATACCATGTCTAGTTTTAACCCCCATTTTTTTCCAAAGGATCGCCTTGCCATCATTAATGAGATTTCCGCTCTCCTTGTGGTTCTTTCTAGATGGTTCCAGGTAAGTCTCGAGTCAATCATAACCCCGAGATATTTTACCTCCCCCTTAAGCTGGATGCCTGCACCTCTTAGGTTTAGAGGCCCTAGTCCCTCCAATTTTCTCCTGCGGGTGAATGCAATTATGTCAGATTTGTTTGGGCTAATATTTAGTCCTTCCGCCTCTGTCCATTTTGTTACTATATTTAGAGCCTCTTGCATTCGATCTCTTACTATAGTGTTGTATTTTCCCTGTGCCATGATCACTAGATCATCGGCATATCCCAGGGTTCTATGTCCCTTATCTTTGAGAGCCCTAAGAAGCCCGTCCACTACAAGGTTCCACAGGAGTGGAGACAGCACTCCACCCTGTGGACATCCTCTCGCTACCCGTGCCGCTCTTGTCTCTCCCATAAGGGTTGTATGTATAGTTCTCTCCGTTAACATAGAGTCGATCCAGGACACGCATGTGTCCTCGATTCCTCTGTGTTTGAGAGATCTAATGATCGATTCAACGGAGGTATTGTCGAATGCACCCTCGATACCCAAGAATGCTCCCAGCATTACCTCCTTGTTTTCCAGTGTGTTCTCCACCCTTTCTATTAGTTGATGGAGAGCTGTTTCAGTTGATTTCCCTGCACTATAGGCGTATTGGTCTTGGTATATTGGCCTTGGAACCAATATCCCTTCTCTAATATGCCTATCTAGCAGTTTTTCCAAAGTCTTAAGTACGAAGGACATAAGACTTATTGGTCTTAGAGATTTTGCCGCTTCCTGTCCCATTTTCCCAGGTTTTGGTATAAAAGTTACCCTAATATTTCTCCAAGCTTTTGGTATGTGTCCAAAGGCCAGGCTACTTCTGAGTATGTTACAGAGTCTGCTGTATAAAATATCAGGACCTCTTTGTAACATTATTGGATAAATATTGTCCATGCCCGGTGATTTATATGGTTCGAATGAGCTAATTGCCCATTTCAGTTTATCATAGTTCACCACTCGTTTGGCTATCCTCCAATCTTAACTATTGGCTCTATTATGAACTTCCAGTCCGTTTAGATTTCGGTTAGCCGGTGTGTGTGCTATGGTTTGTGCACCAGGGAAGTGAACCCTGAAGAGTTCTCCTTCTGTTTCCTTCCCTGTGATTGTGTACTCCCCAAGTTCATTCTTAAGGGTGTTTATTGTGTGTTGTGTGTCTTTTGAGAGAATTTTTTGGAGCCTGGCACATTCTTGAGTGCTTGCTATCTCCTCACAGTGCCTTCTCCAAGACTCTCTCTTGACTTTTCGTAAAGCTATGTTGTAACAGGTGCGTATGGTTTTATATATAATATCATTTACTTTTATATTTATTTTAAATCATCATCAACTTATCTTTCAAGTTTGATTCTTTCATGTCTTTCACTACTACATCCAATTTTTTTCTACTTTCTCTATTTCGCTTATCATATCCTGTTTTATGCTTTTCTCCATTTCCTCCATCTTCTTTATAATTTCTTCTTTATCTTCTAACCTTTCTGGTTTTCTTTATTCTTTATCATTTCTTATATTTTCGTCCATTTTGTTATTTCTTCTCTATTTTCGTCCATTTTTTTATAGTTATAAATAATTTGTTAATTTAAGTAAAACTATGTGAAGTCAATTTAATTACGAGTATTAAAGCAACAAAAATAAAAGAATGGTGGTCTTGTGGTTAGCGTTCTTCCCTTCACGCCGAGGATTGAGGTTCGATTCTCGGATGGAGAAAAATAAAATTAATTTTTTTCGTTAATTTTATCTTAATAACCTAAAATAATTTTTTTATTTGTAAATTTTCACTAGTGGGTCGTAGAAAAAATATACTCTACAACTCGAGTGGATTGTCCACATCGCACTCAGACGATTGAGCACTCCGCCTATGGCGTCGTGCTCAAATTTTGTCTTCGTGCGATATGGTCATCATATCCACTCTTGTTGCACAAACTTCTATTTCGTTTTTTGCAACGCATTGATTTGAAATTTGGTATGGTTATATTTTTAAGCTAGTATATCATAAGCGTGTTATCAATTTTAAGATTACACAAAGATCTACTCTTTACTGCATGAAGAAAACTGAATTCTTAATTCTTGGAATTTCTAAACTATTTTGCAAGTCTTTATGGTATACCCCGTAAATTTGAACAAAAAACACACAACTCATTATTTTGCAGCTTCAAATTTTTATTTTTTTCAAGCCTACTGTGTTGAAATATTATTATATTATATAAAGTAAATTAAATAGATACTACGGTTAGAAAATTTTAAATAATTTTTTCTCGAAATTTGTTGAATTTTTGCTATTAAAACAAGTTTGCGGTTTTGTTCAAATTTACAGAGTGTACCATAAGGAGTTAAAAAATTAAGGAATGACAAGAATTAATAATTTTCTTTATCCAGTAGAGGGTGGTGCCCTCTTTTTCACTCTAAAAATTACAAGTTAATACGTTAAATAGTAATGAAAATATTGCAAAAAAGCGGTTCCACGTATTCCTGAATCCTCCAAAGCGTCGAACAACTGTCTGTGATCCACAGTATCGAACGCCTTGGCAAGATCCAAGAATACTCCAATTGCCGGTTTCGTATGTGCAACAGCTTCATACATTTTGGAAATTAATGCGAATATAGCATCTTCTGTGGATTTCCCCGTTTGAAAACCAAACTGGTTTGGTGATAAAATTTGTTTGCTAATTAGGAATGATTCTAGTCTGACTTTTATGACTTTTTCGAATAAGTTTGCAAAATTATATAACTGTTCCATCGCATTTACTTATATCACCGAAATTAAAAATCATTTCGTATCCATCCAGTTGACAAAGGTTCATGTCGAAATCATTTCTTGTTTCAGTAAGAATAATGCAATTAAAATAGGTAGTAAAATTATTAAGGGTAGTCTCTAGGTTTTCCAAATTGTTTCAGATGCTTCTAATGTTTTGTGAAAAAGAGTAAATGCATTTTGTAATTTGTTATGAGAATTGTACTCGGCTATATTATTTAATACAACAGTAGGAAAATCATTATAGCTATACTCTTTTATAAATGGATCCATTTTTAGTTACCAACCTGAATAACCACTACTATTAGTCACACAAATATAGAAAACCGTTATATTTAAAAACAAATTTTAAAATTTAAAATAATCACTTTATATAACATTAGGAATTGTATTTTACTAAATGACACATGTCTATGCAAAAAAAACTATTATTTTTGAAATTTTCTCGTTCGAACTTTTTGTTATTCGAACTTATTTCACCAATTCGTTTGAGACTATGGTTAAGTCAAGAAACTTTTTGTAAGTAGTTTTGTGACCGGTTTCTATTACGTAATATCGCTTTATATTTTTGATATACAGTGCTTGCAAGATTAAACCCTTCGGTCCCGCTTCGATTGTATTGGAGTGAATAGTAAATGAAGTTCGCATGTGCAGGAGAGGAAAGGATGTGCTATCGACGTTGTCAGTTACCAGTCGGTGACTATAACTGTGAGTGGTACCACTGATAAATTGTCGTTTCTTTTCTTGCATATGCAAGTGCCATTTAAAATTCACTCCAACAGAACCAAAGCAAAACTGAAGGTTTGATCTTGCTAGTACTCTACATATATGCCTCTTATTGTTACTCGTATTCAATTATATTGTATTTATAAACTGTGACTGTATCCTAAAAGGAATCTCAAAATATTCTAAAAAAAGTAACCTAAAAAGTTTACTAAAAAGTATCTCAAAAAGTATCCTAAAAAGTATCCTAAAAAAGTATCCTAAAAAAGTACCCTAAAAAGTACCCTAAAAAGTATCCTAAAAAGTATCCTAAAAAGTATCCTAAAAATGATCTAAAAAGTATCCAAAAATTATCCTTTAAAATATCCGAAAAGAGTATCCGGATACTTGCATCTTGTATCCGAATACATTTTTGGTGAATGAATCTGTGCTTTTTTAAAAAGTATCCGGTTACATTGTAAGTATCCGTATCCGGTACTCGGATACTTTTTTCCTATATCCGACCCAACTCTGTATAACGGCACACCAGAATATTATCAATTTAGTTCTGGACAAGTACGCTAAGATATTTATTAATTTTCATAATACCTGTGGTAACCAGTCATTTACAGATTCCGGAGAATTGATACAGAAATGCATAATAGATTTAACAAATCTTCACAAAAAAATTGCTCTATAGACGAATATTTTTCTTATACCTTCCTGGGGCGCATTTTGTCTACCAGACTAGCATAATACACTTGGTGGATAACTCCTATTGAGATGCGGTTGACAAAACGTTCTGACGCATTAGTGTTTAATTAAACTGGCTAAAGTTTTCAATCGAATCAAATTAATTCATGATTAAAATTAGTTTATTGCACTTACCGATTTAGAATGTAAATTTATCTACAAAACGAATAAATATTATAAATAGTGGGTGGCCAAGCTGTATCTAAACATAAATAGTTATATGACTAATGAATTTATCACTACAATAATATGTCAAGAAATGCCAATCCTCTAAGTGGTGTATTATTTTCACTAAATCCCGTGTAACGTCAAAATGGTGACGAAAAATGAAGAAACATCGTATTGGTTTTTTAAATATTAATTTAATACTAGTTATAATTTTTTATCCTTGAAAATACAAAAAAATCAGGTAGTACTAAATAGCTTAATTTACATTTGATATAAAAAGAATAAAAAAGTTAAGTACTTACTGTATAATAGATGAATTATATGTAATTTACATAAAAAAATTGTTAAATGCCAACTTTAGGACGTATCTAAAATTACTAAAAATAAGAAATACACACATTTTGCAAAAAATAGAAAAACTAATTATTTTTTTTAATATTACCCAAGTAACAATTTGATGTTTTATAAAAGAAAAATTGTTTGCCGAACAAAATTTGTAAAACAGAATATTAGCTAAGAACATTTTCGGAACATTCTTTCAACAGTAATAAACACAAAATGGGCGCAGTATTACAGAACTATTTGGTTCATTTGTAAATTGTATAAGATTTGTTGAATGCAATTACCGGACAGTTACTTTTATAACGGTTTTATAAATTTTCAATTTTGTGGTTATGTTGCATATCAAAATCAGTAACATGTATCTGGTGAAAATAAATTATTTCTAGGTTTGTCATAAAAGGTAAATTCAGGGCGATAATAGTAAAATGGCCGTGTATACCTAAGATATGTCTATAACGCGGTTTAGACATAATGTCTGACCCACGATAAAGTTAGTTTTGGATACGCAGTAAGAATTACTGTTTATTATATAGCATATATACAATACTAAATTTTTAAGCGCCTTGAGTTTGATTCATATTTCTAATATTTTTTCAGTGTAAAAAAAATTAAATTTATGCAATTCTTTTTTTTTTAGCAATAACATTATGCTAATATTACTAATGATAAAAAAATCTTTAATGAACTTGGTTTTATCCTATAAACTAGTAAAACCGACAATAGATTTAGTTTTAGATTTTTGTTAAATATAGCGACTATTCAAAGATATTAAGCCTTGGTTTCTTTGAACACTCCGTGGCGGTGAGCGGACAGTCCGTCGACCGCTGAGGACAGCAATTTTCGCCCGAGGTGGTTTGTTAAAAAATATAGAAAATGATACTTTCTCTATGTCTGTACGTGCTGTTTATGTATTATGAATGTAAACGAAAGGTACTAAAATGGATGCAAATAAATTGTTTGCGTTGTTATTATTGTTGAGAGAGGAAGAACAAGAGGAACTGGCAATTGCAACCGTCAAAGTTTCCAATAAGCCAGTGGATGAGTTGTTTTTGTGTCGCGATACAGAAGGTGCCTTTAATATAACTGTGCAGCGGAGGCTTTTTGGAAATGAAATCAAATTTAGGAAGTATTTTAGACTTTCTACAGATCTTTTTGAATTCGTGTTGAGTTTTATAAAGGACATAATTTCCAAGAAACCTAAAAATAAAGTCATGATGTCATCTGTATGTGTGAATTTGTCACTCATTGTTTTAAAATTAATAACAATATAGTCTCCGCACACGCCGACGATTCCGCTGATATCAAACTCAACAGATATCAACCGACTCTTCGCGACAAATCAGCGGCATGCCGCCGTCCTGCTCAGCTAAGCGGATTCAAGAAAACCATTCCCATTTAAATACTCTGGTTGGATAAAATCGTTAAAACGCGACGGTTGACGGACTGTCCGCTCACCGCGACGAAGTGTTCAAAGAAACCAAGGCTTTAGAAAGATATTTTAAGACAAAATCATATTTATAAAATATTATTGTAATAAAAACAACTTTAATACAATAACTAAACTGTATCAGTCATTCCTACAAAACAAGTTCACCATGGTTTGTTGTATAATAGTTTCAAATCTGCACTGTATGACTTAAAATATAACATAACCTTACTAAATCGTTTGCAATTTAAGTATTTAAGAATTGAAATGATTAGATTTGTTTCTACAGTCTTAGAGAGAAAACATAATTTAAGATTAAACGACTTACCTGTAAGGAAGTTCAATCGTAATTATACGACTGGTCCAGTCCTGATAGAATACACATGTAGTTGTTTCATTTTATGCAAGCGTACACTTTTTAAAGAAAACAAAACAATTTTCTGTCCCATCACATCACCTATACTTCATTACGCGTTTTAGTAATCGCGACCTTTCGGATTGGGTAATGTACAAAAGTAAGCCCTTACTTTAAAGGGAGGGATGTTTTATCAGGACTGGACCAGTCGTATAATTACGATTGAACTTCCTTACAGGTAAGTCGTTTAATCTGAAATTATACTTCCTGGTCCTGTCCTGATAGAATACACATGTAGATGTTTAAAGTACGGGAGCGATATTCTTCGATGCCCTCTTTTTAAGTAAAGTCCTTAAAATAAATAAAGTCCTTATGATAATGATAAGTAACTTTAATTAATAAAATTTTATCAAAATTCTTATACAATTCCATTAAAAATAATACAAAAGAGTACAAAGTAACAAATTATATATTTTGATTATTTAACTGTTTTAATTATAATCTAATGCCATATCAAAATACAAATAGGTGTAAATATATTCTATTAGGCTCTCTAAAATTAAACAAACTTTAGATTTCTAAAAAGAAAATTGTTTTGTTTTCTTTAAAAAGTGTACGCTTGCATAAAATGAAGCAACTACATGTGTATTCTATCAGGACAGGACCAGGAAGTATAATTTATAGTACTGCTAGAATAAGCAAGTTTAATATGAACATAGCCAAAAATATGCTCTTTTAGTATTGGGGCATGATTATTCAGAACATAATTATTATCTGGTTAAATGATACTTTTTTTTATTGTCTACACAAAACAACAAAATGTTTTGCTATTTTTACTATTCAACAAAATATTAGTTTCACTACCAAAAATAATAATTTATTATTAAATTTATGACAATCTATGCATCCACCTATTAGTACAACTTTATTATCGGAACGATTTTTAAAACATGTATGGACAGCATTACGGAAAACTATTTTTTTCAAATAGATATACGGGAATTTTAGATTTGAATAACCGAAATAGAAAAGTCATAAAAATTAAAGTTTTAAACACTCTGAAGCTAGTTATTTAAACAAGAGAAATAAACAGTATAACAATAATTTAGAAGTAAAATAAATAAACGTTCGCATAGATTTTTGTAGCAGTATTAAAGTTCAAAATATGTTTGCTGATATGTATAAAGTAATCGTATTCAGAAATAACACTTTTGTAGTACGCCTTTGATGTAACATTTAGTTTATTATTAATAAGTAAACATACATTTTCTGCATCTTTAGAAATATGAATATTTAACCTATTCTAGTTTCAAAAAGATTTCTCGTTTAGCTTTACTGCAAAACAAAACAGCTGTCATTCTAAACAATGCTAAAATTACGATCTTTAAAAAACTGTGCAATCAAAGTTAGATCATTATTTGCTGAGCTGAGGTCAAAAATACGTATTATCTGTGTGTCGTCAGTATAGATTTCTGACATGCTATTATTTAGTTTTAATTTGAGTTGTGTCACTGTTGAAAATAAAGTTCTTACTTTGTTTATTTTAAAGTAAAACTGACATATTTTGAATAATGTTACTACAGCCAAAAATTAAAGACCTTCCCTCATTGACTATCGGAGCAAAAATAGGTTTGTGTTATTCTTCATCATCATAAACTTGCGACTTTGTAGTACAAGAAGAAAGACACAAACATTTTTAGAAGTAGGAATTAGTCGTTCTTCTATATAAAAATATGCAAATTATGCTCTACTATTTCACAATAAGTTTAAAAATGCAAATTTTTGAGTTGTGTCACTATTCTTGTACACCAAAGATATGTCGCCGAACTGATTTTGTAGAATAATTTAACGCATGGTATTTATTATTTTCGCGAACGTTGATCTTTCACTCGTTAATTCGAAATATTTGTAAAACATATTATTCTATGGTCCCAAAATAATTAATTAAGTTTTTTCACTAAATGCTGCAGTATCGATAATCATAAAAAACAATTATACATTTCCATTTTTCACACAATTAATTAATTAACTTCTGTTAAAACGAAACTGCTCGGTTAAAATTGAACTGTCGACTGCATTATAGGTTAAAAACTCTGGCAATACAATGAGTACTCGATTCCGCAAACTTTAGCAAGTAAATTAGTTTGATCTTTTTTTTTATTTAAGAGTTATGCCTGTTCTATGTTTGAGCACAGATGGGAATTTTCAAATTGGATTTAAGGGATATAAAAGGATAAAAAGATCCTCTTGTGCAGGGATGGGCACAGTCCATGAGAGCCGGTTCCAGCATTCAGCTCCTTGTGGACACAGGGTTGTCTTCCCAAAAATTAGGTCTGCAAATTGAATTATTAATGTAGATGAAAAAACTATATTTTACAATTTAAAATTAAATTATAGTGAAATACAGTTATTTTTATATTTAAAACATTTAAAGATAAAAAAGTATAGTTGACGATATCGTGATTTTTCAATCACAATCTTAACGTTAGTGTGAATATTATAATTTCCTGTGAAGCTTGCGGGTAGAATAGCTTCTTCCGGGTAATTACCACCGGGGTGGTAAAATCCAACCAATGACTAGTTCCTAAAAATAAGGCATCTCTCGGCGACGTTATTACTATCCGGGACTTTTACCTGAGAGGCTGGCTATCCCTAGACATCCTTCGAGTGATAACCAGAACTTTAACGAGCTAAGAAGATACCCCTTACAGTCAACCAGGAGGTTTTTTGACGAGTTGATAACCTGTAGGACTTTAATGATATGGGAAGATTTATGTTTCTAAAAACCTCAGCGACAACCAGCAGGCTTAGACAAGTTGATATATATTTCACTTATATATGTCTACCTTCACCACAAATTATTCCAAAACTCTTTTCAGCTACAGCTGGAATATCAAATTTGATGGGGCCAGGTTAAACTTTTAAGTGTCTCTTTCCTGTGTGGAATCCTATGTGAATATAACACGAAGAGGTAGAATCTCAACTATCTATTCAAATAATGGGACAATATTTTCTTTAAAGTTTTCTTGTCCTTTTGCCTTAAAATTTGAAGTAAAGTTTTGAACTCCAATATTTTTTAAAATTCTGTGCTGATCTTTAATACATTTATCTAAAATATAGGATCTTTGGAAACCTTAATCAATTAAAACTCTTAAACCTAGAGTGAGATTACAGAACGTCTGCAACTTTGCAGATCTGTAAATATGGCGGACTTACAAATGCAAGTATTCCAAAAAATATCTGCAAATTCGCAATATTTATTGTGGTTTATTAAACTAAACCCAAATTTGGAATACGAAAACTTGATACTTGCATGTGTAAGTCAGTCATATTTGCAGATTTTTAAAGTTGCCGCCATATTTGCAGATCTGCAAAGTTGCAGACGTTCTGTAATCTCACCCTTAGGTTCTTTTTTTACATTTTGCAATAATTTCTGTCTTTTTTTCGCACTTTTTAGAAAAGGAGTTGTATTTTGGTTACTTTGTGAATTTGAATGGATATTTTGTTGCAAATCTAAGCACATTATAGTATAATGAATTTTTCTGAATATTAGACATTTTACGAACGTTTCGCAATTAATATTAACACTGTGATTGGGTTTTAAACATCTTAGGCAATTTTTTTTAAGAATATCTTTTTTCCCATCAAAAGTTAAATCATGTTCTTTAAAATACTTTTAACTCGTATGTGAAACCTTTTCACAGATTAAACAAGAGAATGCTTTCTCACCTTTTTTATCTTAGTAGCTGCTGCAAAAAATATTTATCCTTTTATTTAATTAACGTTTAATGGAGACGGCTACTTTTGTGGAAAAACCAGTTTTAGTACGATTTTTTCTATTTTCACTTTGCACCTCATCCCTCAAAAATGTCAATATTTGATTTAAAATAAAATCAGCTTTAGGAATATTGTCCCTATTAAAAATATTTTATTATTTTTATATCTTTCCGAAGCTATTAATAATGAGTCTGGTAAAGCAGATTCCACTTAGAGGAATAAACATAACGGCATTTTTATCTGCAATTTCACCCAAAGATTCCAAAGATCTCTGATTGTGAGGTTAGTCAAATAGGATTGATGAACACTATTATTAAAGAAGTTTAGTCTCAATAGCCAAAAGGTTTTTAGCAATCTTTTCTAAATTTCCTGTGAGTAGGTTACAAATATATTCACAAATATCCGTCAAAATTATATTTTAATTATGTAACAAGCGATGATTGATTTACTAAACGTGTTATTTGTAAAAGACATAAGTCTAAATCTATTCAAATTCTAGCAACACCTCTTCCTATTGATAGATTTAATAATGAAAAAGCTTTTAAAGTAACAGGAGTGGATCTTGCAGGAACTTTGTATATTAAAAAAAATGAAAAGGTTTGGATAGTTCCATTTATATGCACTGTTTATCGTGCTATACATTTAGAATTAGTCAGATCATTATCTACAGATTCTTTTTTAATGATTTTAAAAATATTTAAAGCACAAAGAGGTAGAATTTAGTTAAAGAGCTATTGCGGAAAAATTAGGAAAAGCTCTATTGAATTATGTGAAGCGCTAATTATTTAACGATCTTTAATCTATGAAAACTTTTTTTTTTTTTAAGGTGAAGGGGGAGAAAAAGTCCTTTATATCTCACAAGGAAAGTCAATGTTTAATTATTTAACAAAACATTGAGTGCGACCGGTTTCGAAGTGTCATCACTTCATCTTCAGGCTCGCCTAGTGGAAAGGAGAATATGTGGTGTAAGGTGTGTTAACTTGGAGCAAACGATATATAAAATAGTAAAAAGAGAAAACTCACCATACTCTCCATCCACTAGGGGTTTACAAGTAATAAAAAGTTAAAAATATTTGAAAAAACAAATATTAGTCAATTGAAATAGTAAAAATTTAAAATATTCAAGACCATACAAAACAAATCACATACATTAAACAGATTAAAATATAAGGCTTATTTTAAACAACCTTGTTGTTTTTTCAAAAAACTAACATTTTTGAAAGGAGACCTGTCAAGTTAATGCCTCTACAGGTGGTGGCAAGTATTAACAAAAAAATTCTTGGGTAAACCCATGACAGGGTATAGGTAATAAGATGTAAACCATGAGTGAAGAAATATTTATTATTTATTATATGGGCCATGAACCAATCACCAAGTGTATGTGATGTTGTAGGAAGAAGAAAGAAGAAGAAATGACTGGGTTAACTGTTGTGAAGCAACTGAAGAATAAAAGAAGAAAATGACGGATGTGAATATCACACAATCTAACCTAATCTTTAAACATGTTCGTTGGTTTCTTGTGGGAAAAAAATTACTTACTGAAATGTACCCCTTGCAAGAAAAATATGTAAATAGAAATAAAGGGGGAGGTCAAAAAGGAAGTTAGAACGATAAATTTAGATTAGTGTTGAAAAAACGGGAGGAGTTTCTGACATTATCTGGGCATTTAAGCAATCAACAGGATTTAATTTTAAATTTCTCAATATCTCGAGGCTTTCGAAGCTATTAAGAGTAAATCTATGGTAGGAACTATGTAGGATTTCGAAACCTTCAGTTGAATCGAAGTCGTGATTTGAGTCCAGTAGGTGGTTGGCAAAATGTGAAAAACCTGTTGTATTTTGGTTAAGACAACGCACATATTCTTCTTTCCACTAGGCGAGCCTGAAGATGAAGTGATGACACTTCGAAACCGGTCGCACTCAATGTTTTGTTAAATAATTAAACATTGACTTTCCTTGTAAGATATAAAGGACTTTTTTTCCCCCTTCACCTTAAAATTACCTCAACTCACACATGGCTACCCCCTTGTCAATCTATGAAAACTAATGAAAACGATGTAATTCCACTTTACCTCTTCCCTAGTTTTCTTCAAGACACTACTATCACTAAATCAACAGACTTAGTTAAAATTAATAGAAAAGGTATGGTAAAGAGATTATAAATATTTGCAAATACTCAGAAATAATTTAAGAACACGCTTTAAAACCTGGCTTAATTCGTTCGAAGTGCTCAAAAGAAGTCTTCTGCTATCAAAATAGGAAATGTAGTTCTAGTTGAAATAGACAACCTAAAACGAATATTTTGGCCTTTGGGAAAAGTTACACAGCCCCACAAAAAAAAGTGCTCAGACTAAGCGGTCGGACATATCTATTCCCATGTATTTTTCGACGCTGATTCCGATCCTGAGCTCAGAAATGGCCCTCCACGTCTGGAATTGGTCCCAGGGGCCAAAAATGGCCTCTGTATGGCCTGCAAGGTGGAAGAGTCAGGACTGGCCCAAATAGAGTTACTGATGGTTTTTGAGGTCGCTGATCACGATTATGATGTTCAAATTGAACCACAGCGGACCTGGAGTACAGGAACGTCGACGAACGTTTTCTACGGGGACTATCCCAAAATTCACGCGGGTAAGGAGATAAACTCCGCGCTCGGGGGTTTTTTGGGTTGCTGAATTCAAATATAATATCGGCGAACACACCCTGGAAACCTGGTGCGCTGGAACCGGCACGTGAACGTCATTTCCGAGAAGTTTCTTGCCAAGATTTCCAAAAACAAGCCGAAAAGTCTTGTAGGGATATTTTTGGGACGCTTGATCCAAATTTCACGTCAAAAACAAAAACACCTAGTGCACCGAAACGTCGTCTACGAGGATTCTCCAGACACAGTCGCTAAAGACAAACCGAAAATCGTCATGGAGGTTTTTAAGCACGCGGAATCCAAATTTCATCACGAAAACGTACCTCCGGAGAACTGTTATACCGGAACTTTGGCCTGAACGTCATGTGAGAGGGTTTTCCTTACACAATCGAGACTACTGTGTCTTATTAGAGATCCACGTATACCTCAACTGTAAGTATATACTTCCGCATGAGAAAGTATAAAGTCGAGTACTCTATACTGTATCGTTTAAGCTACTCTTTATACTTGACAATCGAGTGTAGAGGTAAACATGGGTTAAGGATAGACGCATTAGAATCGGTGGATCTTTTAGATACCGGGGAAAACTATCATAGGGGTATTTCTTGAATTAAGGCCGTAATCGAGCGTGATGAAATCTTCTCGACGTCAAATCTATTCGCAGAGTAGAAAAACATTGGCTTCACTCAATTTTCATGAGAATACTACTCGATTACTACGTCCCAAATACGACTTTTCGGCCCTTAAAAGGTCGTTTTTCCGGTCCCAGAGGGGGAGTTCCAGTTGACCATAAACTTTTCGAGCACAGTGTGAGTTCAAGAACTAGCACATAAATACCACTGTAGCGATTGAATCGTTCGAAACACGATTTTCCGGCCCATGAGGGGCCATTTTCCCGGTCCCAAAAGGGCAATTACAATTGGCCATGAACTTTTCGAGCACGGTATTCATTCCAGAATTCAAAAGTACATAAAAACACCACCAATGCTATTGCTACGTCTGAAACACGATTTTCCGGCCCCTGAGGGGCCAGTTTCCCAGTCCCAAACGTGGAATATTTCAGTTGGCCATAAACTTTTCGAACACGGTATTTATTTGAGAATTCAAAAGTACATAAAAATACCACTGATGCCATTGAAACGTCCAGAACACGATTTTCTGACCCCTACCGGGCCATTTTCCCGGCCCGCACGGGGATTTCCAGTTATCCGTGAACTTTTCGACTTTGGCTTTAGAATACACCTTCAACCACGCCTTATCTTGAAATCCACCTTTCAGACCATATAGGGGCCATTTTTGTGCCCTGGGGCCAACTCCAGACGTGGAGGGCCATTTCTGAGCTAGGGATCGGATTCAGCGTCGAAAAATACATGGGAATACATAATATGTCCGACCGCCAAGTCTGAACACTTTTTTTCGTAGGTCTGTGTTATAGAAATTCATATAGGAAAAATATGGTATCTCTAGGATTGCCTGGTTTAAACTTGCTAATGGAGAAGTCATAAGACCACTACATAGCGGATTCATAAGAAAACAGGACTATAATGAGGACGAACAGAAAATACAAGAAGAAGAAGCAGAAAAAAACTTCGATGGAATAGAAGAAATTATTAATATTTTTTGCGGAATATAAATATTCACAAAGGGAAAGAATGTTCAAAAATCTTACCGCCTTGTACATACTATGTTGTTATAGTAGTAAAAGCGATGCAATTAATGATCGAATAAGAAATAAAATTGTCATTACTTAAAACAGTTATTTACCAGATTTTCTACGCATTTTCGACAGTGTTTATATAAAATGTGATTTTCTTGTTCAAGTCAGTACCCAAGAATTAATAAATTAACCGTTATTCCACATGTTTTTTTTAATTTGATTATCCTTCATGAAATTCATTACCAAAAGTGCTAGGACCAAATTTGGATTCGTTATCAACGAAAAACAATCAAGACTACTTGTTTGTTCGAAATATCAAGCAGCGTTAAATTAGCTGATCTGATTGTAAATTATTCAGTACTGGAACTACAGAGTAACTACAAAAACTAAATCTTGTTGAAAAATAGTGTTTTCCAATTCCTTTTAGGTTTTTTCTTTAGTTCTTTTATTATTAGAATTATATTTAGGTCAATTTCCTTTGATAAATATCCCTCTATAAATAACGGATCCACTGACATTGTAATGGCCCGATAGACCTGCCAACACATTAAATTTTTTGGGGAAATTGTGAATAACCTTCACGAAGCGTTGATTTTTATTAAGCCAATCAATATCGGATGCTTTCTCGATATAGGTATGTATTTCAAAAAATGCAATCAGAATTATTGATTTATTCTGGAAATATTAACTTAAATTTTATTTTAGATACATAATTAAATCTAATAATTTAGACATTCTAAAACAGTTAAACATTTAACCCACTTTGGTTTCATCATAAAATAAAAAAAAAAAAATAAAAACCTCTTTAAAACTTAGTGTCAAGTTTCTAAGATAAGTGAACTAGGAGAGTACTTAACTGAAGTTTATGGTTAGTTTACTTTAAAAGCCAAACATATTTAATACTGAAACGGGTACACGTAGATTATTTTTGCAGATGTATGAGTTTTGTTATTTTTTATTATTATTATTTCCTTTATTTAGTTAGTTTGCTAATATCACAATATACAAATTTAGTAAAAATATACATATACATATAAGTCAAAACATAGATAATTTAGATACTATTAAAATTAACTAAAATTTTATAGGTTGTTACTGTTTCTGGAGAAATATTCATCTGTGATATCTTCAAGTTCTTATTTAAAACCTTTAAATATTAATATTATCATTAAAAAAAAATATCTTTACAAATTAATATAAATATCGAATATAAGTTTGTTGACATAAACATTATTTTCATAATACAAATAAATATATCTCTGTTAAAGAATGGTCATAATTTATTTAATATAATCATTTAAACATGTTTTTGTTTTTTGTATAAATGATATTTAATACTAACTTTTTCTATATAACTTCTTATACCCGACATTGTGATATAAAAAGCAGACAATTAATTAAGAGCATACTTATAATTTTTCGGGTATAGGAGTTTCAATGTTATACTATTTCCCAAATTATGAAAACACTAAAAAATTTAAAAAGCCAATTAAAGAATGTGTTAATATCTACAGAAGAACTTGCTTGACAACATCGTGTTTCTTTTTTGGAAACAGAGAAGAGTCGAAAATTATGAAAATAACATATTTTTATTTAAAAAAAAATAATAGGTCAGTTTTTTGTTTTTTATGTAAATCATATCATTTTCAAGGCAAATCAGAAGAAAAGTCACCGAAAACTGATCAAAAAGGTCTATTAGTTTTTTTTTTTTAGAAAATAGAAAGATAAAAAATGTTTTTAATCGAGTTACAATCCTTTACTAATTTCGCTGTTTCTCTTCGACGATACCCGGCCTCCTCTTGTTTAAAATCGATAACTATAAACGGATTAAGGTATTTTGTACCAGTTAAAAAATTTAAGAAAGATTTTGAAGAACATAATTCTTTTTTATAAAAAATAGTAAACTTTAATAAACATATACAATATTCTAAAAGATAAATCACATTTTTGTGATTATACAAAAATTTTATTTATTTTTCCAATATAATATGGATTGCCTTCTAAAATATATATAGTGGCTCGCAAACAGTCTGCATTTTATTTGGAAAACTTTTTCTTGTTACTTTTTTCAGAAAATGTCATTCCTGATAAAACTTGATATTTAATTAAACTTAAAACTTTATTTGTTTACAAAATTCTGTACCATAAATATAAATTTGGCTGCGCAGTGAACTAGATACTCTTCTAGAAACCGAACCCACATTTTTACATGTAAAATTAATTTAAAAAATGTGTATAAGCCCATATATATTTTTAGTTAATACAATTATATAGTTTATTATATCCATTTTTAACCGACTTTAAAAAAGAAGAAGTTCTCAATTCGTCGTAATATATTTTTTTTATGTATGTTCAGCGATAATTCTTTAATACGGTGTCCGATTTCAAGGATTCTTTTTTTGCTGGAAAGGGAGTACTTCAGGGGTGGTGCCATATTTGGTTAAAATCTAATAATTAGGTTCATGAGAAAATCCTCAAACTCTTCATTTTTTATGTATGTTTAGCGATAATTCTTTACCACTTTGTCCGATTTCTATGATTCTTTTTTTTTGTTAGTAAGGGGATACCTCAGGGGTGGTCCCATATAAATTTGGTTAAGATGTGGTGATGACATCTGCACGATTTTGAAGTCGGTTTTTTAAAATTACTTTTAATACTTGTTACGTAGATTAAAAAAGTTTAATAATTTGGTGCTTTCTTGATGATTTCTCTTTGTATATGTTTAGGTACAGATAATTATTATTATTACTGATAGCTTATTTTAAATCATTAAAATAATATTTTGTTAATCCAAAAAAGGCAGACAAAAAAGCCATGTCACATACAGTGTAATAATAAAAATTAAATATATAAATATTATGTACCAACGGACTAAACTTTCACTTTTAATCCTGCCTTTTTGTCGTAAAAGTCTTTTTAAAATTTTTACCAGTGACGTCCGTACCGGGTTTGAACTGAATATTTTTGAAGAAAAATAAGGTACTCCACTGCTTTTTCTAAAAACCAAAATTATCTTTAAAATCCTTATTTATTTTGGAGCAAATTTGGTTTTTAGATGTACTTTCCTACGACGCAACTTTTTTGCGTAAAAAAATAGAAACCAAAAAATATTTTTTTAAAGTTTATTGAAACTGCTTTTGATATTTTGTTGTATCGGCAATCAATTAATAAATACCCTGTATTAATTGATATTACCTTATTCGAAACAATCGTCTATTTTTTCATTATTTGCATATTGGTTTTATTTTGTCCAACTTTCACAACTCTATGCTTCTAAATGTAATTTAATCTAACTAAAGCCATTCACTAAATTAAAATATAAAAATAATGTAAAACCGTCTAATAAATCGAACTGCGTTATAACAATATCTCACAATGCAGCAAGAAAAACAAATACGATTCTGGTTTCCTTAATTTAGATAACTCTGACTAACTCAATAACTGATGAACGTCGGCAGCCGTGGTAGGATTTTTCGGTTCCTTTGTCTCAACTTCGCGCGTTAGAGTTTAGAATATGTGTCTCTCGTATCTACACTATTGGACAAAAGTGAAGCAACTTTTATGATAAAATCAAATATTTAATTATTTAAAATAACACGATCAACCGTGAGAATCAAAATTTATGTAGTTTAAGTGGTCATAATAGGCTGCTATGATAGGTGAAATGGGATTGTTTACAAATGTCAAATAAGTTAGTATGTAATAATTTATTTCAACAATACCCTTTATTATCGCGACAAAAGTATAACAACTTTTATGAAAAAATTTTGTATTTCATTTAACAACTGAAAAATCACAAATATGGTTGAAGGGTTAAAACAAAATAAGAACAAATTCTTAATAATTAATAGAATATCCATTATTAGATATAACTTTTTGGCAACGGCGCGGCATTGATGAAATTAAGTTTTGGATAGTAATATCCGGCATATTAATCCAAACTTCATTAATTTTATCAATTAAGGACTGTTTATTTGGGAATCTTGTAGTCCGAATACGACGTTCAACCTCTTCCCAAAGGTTCTCAATGGGGTTGAGGTCTGGTGATTGGGCCGGCCACCTAAGAACCTGGACATTGTTCTTCTGAAACCATTCCTGAACAAGGCGAGATGAATGTTTCGGATCGTTGTCCTGTTGGAATTTAAATTGCAAAGGCATCTCTCGCTGAGCATAGGAAAACATAACGTTTTGGAGTATGTCTCTGTAGACGAAGCGATCAATAATTCCGTCTATAAAATGTAGTGGGCCTACTCTGCTCCACGAAAAACAATCCCATATAAATACACTACCTTGTCCGTGCTTTATTGTTGGCGTAACATACTTTGGGTGAAATCTCATATTAACCGGACGCCTGACACGCTTCATTCCATCAGAATTTAAAAAATTTTAACGACTTTCGTCGCTAAACAATACTTTTCCCCAATCTTGCACTGTCCAGTTCAAATGTTGTTGCGCAAATTCAAGTCTGGCACGGCGATTTCTTTCAGAAACCAACGGTTTCTTGGCAGGACGTCTGCTATAAAGTTTCGCCTCAACTAATCGTCGTTGAACAGTCCTCGCACTGACTTCCAGTTCGGGAATTTCAGCAATTATCCTTGGTCCTGGCAACCACGGATCTCTTTGAGAAATTCTTATGATTCTCCTATCCATCCAAAATGTAGTTTTCCTGGGCCTTCCTGGTTTTTTCTACATGTCCTCTTTCATTATAACGTGAAATTATTTTTGAGACACTATATTTGGGCAAGTCGAACTGTTTGGAAATCGCAATCTTACTCTTCCCTTCTAAAAAGGCGTTTACGACCATTTCTTGTCCTCCGTACAGATTCGTTTTCCTTTTGGCATATTTAATTCTGTAAATATTAGAGCTGTTATGCTTAATTGAATTGAAAAACGTCATTTTAGAACTTTACCTGTATCATAAACCTTTTTCCTGTAAACCAAATCAAAGAGTTGCTATACTTTTGTCGCGATAATAAAAGGTCTAGTTGAAATAAATTATTACATACTAACATATTTGACATTTGCAAACAATCCCATGTCACATATGACTGCAGCCTACTATGACCACTTAAATTAAATTATTTTTAATTTCCATGGTTGCTCATTTTATTTTAAATAATTAAATATTTTATTTTACTATAAAAGTTGCTTCACTTTTGTCCAATAGTGCACATGCAATTGTTAAAATTATGAATGAATGCGTATTTTGTTTACTCTCGGAAGTAAGTTTGTAGTATTTAGGCTCCACCCTCAAGTTGTAATTTTTATACCTACCAAACTACAGTTGCCCCGCAGGTCTTTCAGTTTATAATGTAAATTTTCCTCTTAACATGAAATGTTTAGTAAAAATGAAGCTTTATGACAAGATTAAGCCAATTGATACTGAAAAAAATATGAATATATTGGGGAGTTAAGGGGGTTAAAATATAAAAAAAAATCTTAACTGAAAAACGAAAAATTGTATAAACTTGAAATTTTTAGCAAACATCAATCTCTAAAAGGAGAAGAAGCCCCTTAATTATAAAAAAATCTGATTAAATATGGGGGATTTAAGGGGGGTTATAATTAAAAAAAAAATCAATAATGAAAAGCGAAATCAACTTGAAATTTTTAGTAAAAATCAAGCTCTATAAGGGATCAGGCATATTGATTGTGAAAACAATCTGCTTGAAAATGGGGATTAAGGGGGTCTGTTAAACTGCTAAGAGTATCATTTAGAATGCTAGGCATTATATATCTTTATTCTAGTTTGTGTCTGTGTAATATTATGTATTGTGATGGGACTGATTTTATAAAATAAACATTTAAAACATTTTAGTTCTTATTGTATTTGCCACTAAAAGGTATTTAAAAAATATATTTGACTTCTCTGACAAATTGTGAAACTGATTAAACTTACAATAAAAACTTAAAAATGGTGGGTAAAGTTTCATATAAAATTTTTTACACAAAAATCAATTTCAAGCTTTCTACAGAACCTGATATATATTTAAAAATAATTTCAAATTTTGAAGAAAAGCCAGTTTACTAACTAAAAATGTTTATATAGCTGGTTTTCAACGCATTAAAAACAAAACAAATATTACACTAACTAAAATATTCATTTAATAACAGTTGTAGTGCTTGAAAATAGTATGATGTTGATAATATTAACTACACTTAATACATACTCAAATAATTAAAAAAACAGCGATATTGACTGAACTTACAAATGATAAACTTATTGGAAAAAGTGAACACCCATTTTAAATTACCACGAGCCGCCTCTGGTTGCCATCTACATAACTAACTGCGGATCATACCCTTTTTAAAAAACTCTTCTTACCGGACACTCACCGCTTTCAATGTAATTTATATTCCTAAATTTTTATACTCGTATATGTAGAAATAAACTCGTAGCAAAAGAAGGATTCACAACAAAAACAATTTTACAGATTTATTTACATTCTAAACGTCATGGATGATATTTGTATCTCACTCAAAATTTGCCTGAAGAAGTTTAGTTTCCATTATCCTTCTTCCTTTAAAAAAAATATAACAGAAAAGCGGATATTATTATGTAGATACTGGATTTTAGTCTATTTATAAAACCACTTAGTTATAAATACAAAATATTTATGAATATAAAGCAACATTCCAAGTCGAAGCACAATTTCTTCGTTCCTTCTAAAAATAAAAAAAAAACATCAATATTTTAAAAAGCGGCATTGTGTGAGGCGTACCATTAGAAAACCCTTTGATTTACGCCCTTCTCAAAATAATAGACGAGTGACATGAAAGCTTTTTGTGATGATATTAATTTGTTAAATTGTCCATGTTAGTCGGAAAGACCAAAGAGAAATCTCGCTATCAACGCCGCGATAATTATTGTCCTAAATAAGTGCCGTTTGAATTAGGGATAGTACTTTTATAGTGGTTGTAAACAAAAAAATATTATTCATTATTTACATAGGCGCCGCATCCTCGGGGCTCTGGGTTTACAACTGGGTGCGAAACACGCATAGCACAACGTGGACAAAAAGTGCCAATAAGTCAAATGAAGAAGCTGTCGTGGCACAAGTTGGTAGAGCGACAGGATGCCTTGATGCGGCCTCAGTCATCAGTTTTTCACATAGATATATAACCAAGACAGATAGGATTATTTACAAAATTTTTGAAGAATGAACGGTGGTGTCCGCGGTAGAAACCCAATAATCGGATTGAACATTGATGCCAAGTTTACGTGCTTTTAACTATAGATATATATAACCAAGATAGATTACACAATTTCTGAAGTCAACGCGGATGATCCTCGACAGAAATGCAATATTTGGATAAAATTAAAATATTGATGAAAAGTTTGCGATGTTTTTAACTGTAGTAATGTTATTGCGTTTGCTTTAAATACTGTTAGGTCTTTAAATTGTCCAAAAAAAAAATAACGTCTGACAACAGCGGAACTAGAGTAGACCGCAATTGTGGAAGGTCGTATATTGTTTCATTCATAAAATTCCTTCGATACAGTACTAGTCCAGGAGCCAGTGAATTTTTTTCGTACTTGTTTTCCCGGTCCGTGTATATTTAAATAATCTATTCCCAGTGAACTGTATATTTAAAATAGAACGCCAATCTATTAACAAAAGTAAGCCAGATTGAATTCGCGCATTACGTCACATCGATACAGGTGCCTTTGTAGGCCTATTTGGCCCATTTCATGTATTTGTTTTTAAATCATGTTAAATTACTATTTTTGAAACTCAACAAGGAGAAAATCCAATTAACTCTTCCGTTGTGTATATATATATATATATATATATATATATATATATATATATATATATATATATATATATATATATATATAAGATAAATTAACTGAAGTTTTATTAGTAAAGTATTAACACTAAAATTTTCCATAAAAACGACCCCATCTCAAGCAACTTATTTTCACTGATTTAAGTTATCCAGTCAGGTTTTATTTTTGTTTTAATAAATTAAAAGTATTCTTTATCTTTAACAACAATTTAATAGATGAGAAATACGTTTTTTACATTTTTAATGTAATTTACAGAAAATAGCTAGGTATGTATTTGTTTTTAAATAATTTGATAATTTATGAAAAAAGGGAGTAAAAGTGGAATGACCAGTGGCCAGTAGGTCAGTCAATACAATGTATCATATATTTCTATTATAACATAACTAAAATACCTACATCTTTTAATCATAAGGGCACAAGTTAAAAACCATTTTAATATATGCATTAGAATGAAGTAATAATAACTTAAAGAGACGAGGTCTTAAAGTAATAGCTGGTACAGTATGTTTTTTAAACGTTTCCTGCTAGAATTAAATCACTTACTATGAAATGTGCTCTAAAAACGGCATTTATAGCAGTCAGTGTTTCAGTCTTAGGATCTCTTCATAAAGCCCTCATCCAAGCTGCATACATATTAAAAAATAATTAAAAAAAAAACATATTATATACCTATATAGTTTTCGGTTCTGGGTGCCCTAAAAGAGGACACTTAGCCAACAATTTGGCTCAGATAGCCAAAACCCAAAAGTCACTCCCCGAACCAGGACGTATTGCTATCCTTTTAAGTAAAAAATAACTACAAATAACTTACCTGAAAAATGAAGGCGTCTACCTTTACACTAAAAAAAACCATACACTCTTTCCCATTGTTGCAAGCACCCGATGACGATTAGGTAGATATCAACTAGAAGCATGTACTTAATGGTTATAAAGCTTATTTTAACACAAAAAGAATAAAACACTAGTCGAAAAGCAGCAATCAAATATAAATAGACCACAATATTAAAATTCAAATTAAAAACTAAACTAAAAGCGCAAAGGATCAGAACCAAATAAAATGAATAACCATAATATCCTAAAAATAACACTAAAATTGCAAAAAATATTACTGTAAAATCATGAGATTACATCAATAATGCATATGCGTCGGAGTATCGCAAATGTCAAAAGTACAGTGTTTCCATGAAAATTTAGCTATGTTTTTAGCAGTATTATAGGACCATTTCTACCACGCGCATCCAACGATATTGTAACAACCAGTTAGCCTAAAGACCAACGCTCGTCACCAAATGTAACAACCAGTTATGTCTAAAGACCATTTGCAACTACTGATAGGTCTTTAGCTACTGTTACTATACTATTAAGGGATAAAGGCAGCGCTTGTCACCAGCCCTAGGGTCCTGGAGTCCTGAAGGAACATCCATTCGCCAGTGGCAAAATAAAATAATAAAAGAAAATAATAAAAATACAAAAAAAAAAACATCCCTTAATAGCATATGTCGAGCGGTTTTGGCAACTGACTTAAGACTCTCAAGTCCTTAAGGGTAGGAACGCCGAGGCTTAACATGCTCGGAATATTTCTTACTGGTTTATGGAAAGAGGTGAGAATAAAATAAGTATTAAAACATTAACAAACGTATATTAACAATAAATAAAAAACTTGACAAATAGTCTTCAGAAAAAATGAATAAAATTCCATTTAGAGAATAATGCACTATAACTAATAGTAATAAAGATAAGCATAAAATATAATTCGGGACAAAAATGTAAAATTGGCATTTATATGTAAATCAATTAATCAATTATTATTAAACAAAATTAAGTTAAAATAT
This sequence comes from Psylliodes chrysocephalus, assembly GCA_927349885.1. NCBI lineage: Eukaryota > Metazoa > Arthropoda > Insecta > Coleoptera > Chrysomelidae > Psylliodes > Psylliodes chrysocephalus. The sequence goes on along the minus strand of OV651815.1, from coordinate 55,061,349 downwards.
TTACCCATAATTCACATCGTACACAAAAACTTTACACATTACTTTACAATAAAAAAACCAGGGTTTCGCCCGAGGGGCGAAAGTTCTGGACCTTAGTCCGAACCCGACTGAGCGTTTCCCCCAAGTGATCCTTTCTATATAAATCAAAATTTATGTGACTGTTGATTGTATTTTACAATGTCACGTTCAATGTAAATTAATAAAATGAAGGTTTGTTTCATTGTCATAAGTGTCTTTTTAATTATTTAATTTAAACATTAAATACTTGTTTAGAATTTTTGGTAAATTCTTTAGATTTTTTCAATTAATAATAATGCCAATTATTACATTATTCCCCCGACAGAAAAAAAATTGAACTACTTGTTCAATTCTTTTTAAAACCCTTAATGTAAATAATTTACAAAAATTTTTAAAACAATCTACAATAATATGATAACCTCACGCTTGCTTCACTGCACAAGTTGTATCTTCTTTGGTCTTCTTAATTGGCTGACCGTAACTACCCTTTCCTCTTTGGCTGTCACCTCTCATCATCCCCTGATCCTTGACCTTCCTGGAATGGTCCCTTCCCGATCTGGTTTGGTCCTTGGGCTGCTAAACCTGATAACCCTTTTGGCTGAGGTTACGGGTTCTTTCTGCTACGGTAGTCTATCAATTTTTCAATAGACTTTGGCTTTGGACTCTCTGGTTGACTATTTGCTCGGGACTGCTTCTCTCTTTTGTTACTCTGAGACTGGTAGTGTACATGGCTGCTGTACACGGCGGCTACTGGTGGTCCCTATTGACTCATTACTGGGAATGGCCTCTTTCATTGAACCTTAGTCCATTCCATATGAATTATTTGGTCCCTTTTTTCCGCATTTGACTCCATGTTCTTCCTGCTGTGGATTTGGCTCCCACAGACTCAAAATGGACCCAACATCATGTCAAGCTCCATTGGCGGTATAACTCATGCCCTCTGAGAGCTTGGTGGTACTGGTTGGCGGATTTGGATGGAACAGTCTCTTTGTAGCCTTGGATTCTGGAGTCCTGGAATTCGGCCAATTCTCTGCCGTGGATCGTGGAATCGTGGAACTCTGGGTTCCCTTAGTACGGTCCTGGATTTTGATAACTATCACGATTTGGACTTCGTGATCGTCCTGGAAACGGTGCTGATGGTGACTCTGGCAAAGGTAGTACGGTGTTGACCTCTTCTTCTTTCTTCTTTTCCTTCTTCTTTTTTCTTTTTCTTCTTCTTGTGCAGTGGCAACGTCTTTTGATTATCTTATGACAAAAATATTATTTACATTTCAGGTTTTCCAACAAAAAAAACAAATCTTTTATACAAATTTCCTTAATTATCCCAAAAGCACATTTACAGTTACGAAAACAAATATGTTTTATAATATACCAAAATTATTTTTTTATTATTGAACTAGAATACGTTATTTATTTTTAAATCTCTATCTCGCAATTATTTATATTTACTATGAATATTAAATTTCAAAACATTGTAACTAGAATATATTTTTTTTGAGTAGGTAGCATTTTCTAATTCTCTGAGACTTACAAATTTATGCAGTTCTTATTTTATTTCAAAATTAATCCCACTAAGATTTTATAAATTTGTATTTCTCCCCATTTTTGTTTTCGAAACGAATCAACAATCAAAGCTAGTATGTTTTATTACAGAAACAATACTTTTATTTATTTCCTGGCCATTAAAAATAAACAACATATATCTCTAAGAATAAAACATACTTTTGTTAAATGCACATAAGCGTAGATTAAATAGTTGTCTACACCTAATAAAACCCAATAAAATACCTTTCTAAAATAATTCTTATGTCATTAATTCTACTAATTCCAATAAAATACCATTTTAAAATAATTTTTACTTTACTTTACCTATTTACTTCATATATATTTTTACCACCTGTTGATATATATGTTTTCTTTTCTTCTTACTCTTCTCTCGATTTCGCTTGAAATTCTGCATCTCCATACTTTGAAACTTTCCTGTTTCTATCGCGATTTTCTCATCTGGTGGCGCGTCGTGGCGCCTGGCATAGCGGCGTAGCTCTCTGGTAGGGCGGCGTTGCTTCTTGGTAGAGTGGTCTGGCTCCTAAAAAATCGTTATTGCTCCCTGGTAGAGCGGCGTTCTCCTAATTACTTGGCGTTGCTCCCTGGTAGAGCGGCATTCTCCTATAAAATTGGCGTTGCTGCCTTGCAAAGCGGCGTTGCTCCCTGGCAAAGCGGCGTTGCTTCCTGGCAAATCGGCGTTGCTTCCTGGCAAAGTGGCGTTGCTTCCTGGCAAAGCGGCGTTGCTTCCTGGCAAAGCGGCGTTGCTTCTTGGTAGAGCGGAATGGCTCCTAAAATCGGCGTTGCTCCTTGATAGAGCGGTCTGAATCCAATTTTTCTCTCGTGGACATCTTGTCCTGACATCAAAGGGCGTTGTTTAGGGCTGGTCGGAAACTGCGTCGATCCATATGTGACCCCAAACTCCCTCCAATCTATTTACCTTAATTTGTAACCATCACAGTCTGGAGAGAAGGTCCTTAGAGCTTATCCCTTCACACCGTGACGTGACAACCTCTCCTCTAGTTTTGTCCTGTCGTGGACACTGCTTGGGGGTTGATCGGAATTGTACCTCGATCGGATGTCCCCAAACTTTTTTCTTTTTCTTCCTGTCTTTCAACTCTAAAACACAAATCACGTATTAGTCACTGTATATCTCAACATTTACTCTGCCTTTTTTTTGGGCAGTTTAAACCTCTTTAACATATTTTTAAGATGTGCTTATTCGCACATCTCGCACTTGTACGCCTTTTCTTTCTTTCTCGTGCATGTAGAACACGTTCTTTTTCTCCTCAAACTCTATTGCTGATGGCCTGGTAAACATCTTTAATCTAAAACACTGTATGTCTATATTATTATTTTTAATTCACAAAATTTAAACCTTACAACATACTTCTGAAAAAAAAACAGTTATTTAAAAAAATGCCAATTTTTCATTAACGCTGTACGTCGCTGAACTACATTTACCTATAATACTGACCTACGCCAATTACTGGTAGCACTGCACTTTGAAATAAATACTTTGCGAAACTGTAATACAATATTTATAGTTCATTATAGTTCAATGTCAATTTTTATGTAAATAGTGACAATATTTACCTTTAAATTCTTTATCATCTAAACTAGATATACTTATACATCATCAACCTATTTAAATATTTTCCCTTCGCAATTCTTATTTAACATCATAGTTATTTTAAAATAAATTAAAATTCTCCTTTTGAATAATTTTCTCTTTATTGAAATGATGACTTTTTGTACACAAAGAAATATAATATTATAAATAAAATTGTATACTATTTTCGACTTGACCCTAATGTTTATTGTTACAATTATTTTCAATGTCAATGTTTTGTTTAAACAACTACTTAGTTAAAACATTATATTAAATTATCATCTATTTATTTATCTTTGTTTTTTATCAATTCAGGTTCGCTAATTTATTTAATAAAATGAAATTTGCATTTATCACTTGATTTCTGTATCTACTCAATGTAGTTTATTAGAAGGCACTTGTCCTCTCTAAAAAAATTACAAAATTTAAAAAAAATGTCTGTAAAAAAATGATATATCTCCTTATCCTTATCTTTAATAACAAATTTTCCCTTTTCCTTCCAACCAGTCAAATACTATCAAAAAACACCGCTTGTCACCAAATGTAACAACCAGTTAGCCTAAAGACCAACGCTCGTCACCAAATGTAACAACCGGTTTGCCTAAAGACCAACGCTGTCACCAAATGTAACAACCAGTTATTCCTAAAGACCAACGCTCGTCACCAAATGTAACAACCCGTTTACCTAAAGACCATTTGCAACTACTGTTAGGTCTTTAGCTACTGTTGTTAATATGCTATTAAGGGATTAGGGTAGCGACATCACCAGCCAAAGGGTCCTGGAGTCCTGAAGGAACATCCATTCGCCAGTGGCAAAAAATAATAAAGAAAAATAATAAATTACAAAAAAACATCCCTTAATAGCATATGTCGAGCGGTTCTTGGCAACTAGTTTTAGACTCTTTTAGTCCTAAGGGAATAGAAACGCCGAGGCTTCTCAAATGCTCGGAGTATTTTGCTGGTTTGGGAAAGGAGGCGAGATTAATAATAAGTATTAAAACATTAACAAATGTATATTAACAATAAATAAAAAACTTGACAAATAGTCTTCAGAAAAAATGAATAAAATTCCATTTAGAGAATAATGCACTATAACTAATAGTAATAAAGATAAGCATAAAATATAATTCGGGACAAAAATGTAAAATTGGCATTTATATGTAAATCAATTAATCAATTATTATTAAACAAAATTAAGTTAAAATATTTACCCATAATTCACATCGTACACAAAAACTTTACACATTACTTTACAATAAAAAAACCAGGGTTTCGCCCGAGGGGCGAAAGTTCTGGACCTTAGTCCGAACCCGACTGAGCGTTTCCCCCAAGTGATCCTTTCTATATAAACCAAAATTTATGTGACTGTTGATTGTATTTTACAATGTCACGTTCAATGTAAATTAATAAAATGAAGGTTTGTTTCATTGTCATAAGTGTCTTTTTAATTATTTAATTTAAACATTAAATACTTGTTTAGAATTTTTGGTAAATTCTTTAGATTTTCTCAATTAATAATAATGCCAATTATTACAATATTGGCGTTCCACAGTTCACTGTATTTTCCTCACACCTCTAGTATAAATGATTTGACATAACGAAACTAACAATAATTATAATTAATGTAGAGTAATAAGTGTTTCGTGAATTCTAAATAAAACAATTATTATATAAAAGTGAAAAAGGAAATGTAATTTATTTCCCTATTTTCTTCTGTAATATCTTCAATTATTATGTTTAATTTCTATAAATACACCAACTGGTTAGGTGAAACATTGTGATATATGATTTTATTTATGTGTCCTATGCGTACACTTTAATACACAAAACACCTGGAATATTCTTTAAATAATTGTGATCGTAGAAATAATTATGTACATAACTCGTTTGAAAGTGTATTTTATGCACTTGCCAAATATATTATCCATACAGATTAGCCAGACTATTTTTTTACTCTTACTACTAAAACTATTTTTATCAATGGAAAAAAAGGGCCGTGTTCTCGTATGTTTTGACGCATATTCAGCCTCAGCCCATCGGATCCCCCCTCTAAATATATATGAATTTTGCTTAGAATTGCTAATCCTACAATTCTCTTTTCGTGCTTGCTGACCGGGAAAATAAATACCGAAAATCGTCAGTGTCTCCTGGACTATACAATAGATAATGATGAGGACTTCACAACAAATACACTTTTATGAATGGCTAGTTGGGGATGTGCTTTTTCATTGGCTGTCAGAGTTGTGTGCTGTGACGTTGCACGTTGCGATAATCCTAATGCAAATTATTAACGTTTTCTTCTTAAGACCCAACTCAATTTTTTTCTTAGGTTAGAAAACGATTTTTCATTCGAAGTAATACAAGACAATTTATGTCTCTTAACTTCAACAAATACCTAACAATATGAGTTTAATAAAACGTATGTTTCGAATTAGCACAGTTGCAAATTGGTGCCACCTTATCGACAGTACATTTTTAAATCTTAACAAAAGTTTCCTGAAATATTTAGGGCATAAATAAAAGAGGGTATTTTATGTTTTACCTTTTAAATACTATAAAAAATAGTGGAAAGTCCATAACCATTAAATATTTGGTAAATATCACTTATTAAAATATTATACATTAAAAGTAAAACAAACTATAGACTTTCCACCATTCTTTACCGTACTCTGAACCCATTTTTAAAATCAATTTCCGAATATATCATTGTTCGGAGCTGTAATTTTTGTGATAAAAAAGTCGCCGTCAGTTGTCATTGACAACGCTTTGAACTTGAACTTGGACTTAAAGGTTTATTATTCTTGTTGTATAAAATCGTATGACGTCAAAAAAGAACGACTAATAACGGTCTACAATCACAGCTTAAAGCTGTGCTACAATTATCAAAACAAGAGCTCTGTACGCCATCACGCTATCGAGCAAATGATTGAGGAAAGAACATTTGAAAGTTGCTCCAGATCAAGCACCGTTAAAAAAGAACGTTCATTTAGAGTCAGAAACAGCTCTCTAGTAGTACTCGCGAGTACAATTTTTTTCCAGTTTCACCACACTAGCGAAGATGAGAATCACACTAAACCTTAAATGTAAAGAGGGGTCTACCATTCGACCCCTAGATTATAACCCCTAAGTTTTACATCGCTACTATCTACGTAGCCCATACAGTGGCTCACCAAAAGTACAAAACCGGTTTAACATAATTTTTATATTGTTATTATAAAAAAAAGGTATTTTTGTAACAATTTTAGTTTTATTGTTATCAGATGAAATTCTTTGGTCGCCGTAAAGTAATAAGGTGTAGTTTATTTCGTTGTAGAGTCGGCATAAAAGTGGTATATTAGTGATAATGGTTTACTCAATTGCTGAGAGGGTGCAAATAATTTCACTTTTTTGCGAACAATGAATGTGCTAATAGAATTGCTTAACTGTTTATCAATCAAAATTGACAAGTCAATTGAAATTATATTTTTGAGTTAGTCCAAAAATTTTGTGAAACGGGGTCAGTAGACAACAAATAACGTGAAATGGAAAATGCTGTAGTAAATGAAGATACAGAGGTGGCGATTTTAGGGCATGTTGTTCAAGAACCTACATTGCACTGAAAAAAAATTGTAGAACAAATTTCTACAATTGTAGATTTTTTCTCTACAATAAATAGTACATATAGGGACAGGGACAATTTGTAGTAAAAATTTCCAAATATTTGTGGAGAATGTATTGTAGAGTTATTATCTACAATATTTAGTAAAAATATCCAAATGCATCAAAAGAATTGTTCTACAAATTGTTATAATTTTTTCTATTCATTGTATGAATTTATATTAAAAATGTATTGCGTTTTATGAAAATAAATACGAAAATTTTACACAATAAATAGTAAAAATTCATACAAATTGTAGTAATTTTTAATAAAATTTGTAGTAGTATTCCATAATTATTATAATTATAACCTAGAAAAAAATGTTCCTTAATAAAATATTCAATTTATTGTTTTAATATAAAAGATACAAATTCCTAATTACATTATGTAATAAATAACAGTAATAATAGCGCCCTCAGTCTCAGTTGGCTTTTCTGCACCTGAAAAATATGAAATAAAAATTAATACTAATTGAACTGTTCATACCCTTAAAACGGGGATATTTATCACCTTTACACTGATTTGGATATTAAATGACTAAGTCAGATAACTAACAAAAATGAGAAAGTAGGTATGTCACAATTAAGACAAAAAAATATCATTGAACTTGGCACAAAATTCGATCGTTGGGCACAACATTCGATCGTTGGCCACAACTATTTTTTTTAAATAATCTACTTAGGTTATTTAAATTAGTTATCTAAAGGTAAATTATTCAGAAACAATATTAAATGTACTTACCACCAATAGAATTTATTATTAAAATTTTCTCAAACGCATCGGTGCTTATAATATAATAATGTGTTATAGGTACTCGTATATGTACCATGCTTTGTTATGTGAACATGGCGAACGGCTACTGCTGTGTGGCCGTTTATGATCGACGTCAGAAAACGTTGGCCAATAGCAGAATTTTGTTTTGTTCACATGACTAAGAATTTCTACAATATTGTAGAATATTTTTCAACAAAATTGAATGTTTATTATAAGAAGGGATGTAAAGTATTACTATTTTTTGTAGAGAAAATTACTATTTTTTGTAGAGATAATTATTAATATTTGTACAAATTTTTACAGAAGTTAGTAGTAGTAATTACGATAATTGTAATAAATTTCTACTTCTACAAACAATAGTAAAATATACTAAACATTGTGGACTTCTTTCCTATTGTTGTAGCATTTTATTCGACAATTCAATCGCTACAATAATTAATAGTTTTTAACTATAAATTGTAGTAAAATTTTCTACAAATTGTTAAGTATTTTTCTACAAGTCTACTACTACAACATTGTAGTAAAATTTTCTAGTCACATTTTTTTCCGTGTGAGTACAAGACAAATAGCGATAACATCTGGTATTAAGAGAAAGAGCATTTTGAAGATATTGAGAAAACATAAATATCAACCGTAAAAAATACATCTGGTACAAGAACTTAACTAAGACGATTTTGATAGACGATTACAATTTTGTGAAATTATGACTAAACGAGCAATAAATGACCAGCAGTTTCTTTTCAACGTGTGTTTTACTAATGAATACACTTTTTCCTAAATGGTACGGTACATCGTCATAACTGTCGTTATTTGTCCGATTCAAATCCTAGAATATTTCATGAAGTGCATACGCAACATCTGGAAAAATGAATGTTTGGACTGGAATTTTTGGTATCCGTATACCCTTTTTTTACCTAGAACTCTTACCGCAGAATTGTATCTGGAATTATTAGAAAACCATAATTATCCATCATCACTAGAGTTAATTGAGTATGACGATCAGTATATAGCAAACAACTTAATATTCCAAGCAATACGGTGCGCCACCCCATTTTGCACTGACTGTTCGTTAGTATTGGATCAAACGTTTTCAGGTCAATGGATCAGAAGAAGAGGAAGTATTGAGTGGCCCCCACGGTCTACGGATCTAACCCTGTTATATTTTTTATGGGGCTACTTGAAACCTAAAATTTATTCCACCCACTCAAGATCCCTGGAAAATTGATGACACTAGCGATTTAAAACTCGGGGGTTATAATCTAGGTAAAAATACCTTCAAAATAAGTTTCACCCCCGCTAGAGGCAAAAAAATGTTTCCCCTAAAATCAAAAATTGACGGGTCCGAGCGTTTTTTCGTAAATGACCGGAGGTGCCCAAAATTGGCTGTTTCGTTTTCAAATGGTCACCCTGTACATATACAATACTTCATTATATGTATATTATTAAAGTCAGCGAATTAGAATATCGCCGCCACTGGGTTCGACGGACACCACGTCTGCCTGTTGCAGTGCCAAGAAACAGGAGAGCGGGGACTTGACTTTCGACCAGCCGAACGCGATGAAGTGATAGGCGATATGCCGTTAGACATTCTTTATTTTGTTCCTTAATTAATTACATTTCAAACATTGTCTACGAGATATTTAATAAAACGTTATAAAACCATGTTAACACGTGTTTTATGAAGTGGCTATACAGGGTGTTATAGTATACAGGGTGCTAAATCATTTTAAAACAATAATTTTAACTTCTAACAATATTAATAAATCATCAAAAAAAATTCTAAATTCATAATAGTTAATAAATATTTTATATTGTGTTTCTACTTATTTCATTGGTACTCTAGTACCGCAGCACCACTTAATACCACTGATAGCTGCACCGAGCATATAGGGTTGCCATATACCAGATTACCAGATATCCCGATTTAGGTAGGAGCCTCCAGCATACCGATTGTTGATACTCTGGTCTGCCGCTTTAATCCTCAAAACTCCAGCAATTCGACATTAGATTTCCATAAATCAACGCTTTAAAATGGCTTTTAAAGTGCTTTTAAAAAACCGGTGATGACTCTAAATGTTGTGTGGAGGGGAGAGCTCCTATTTCCCGCATAGAGGCCGGGCACCCAAAGCAATTTTTGAGTTCCGGCGCCTATGATTATTTATGACACCTATTAAGAATTATTTTTTCGTTCATCGGCATCAACTGTTTTTTAAGTTTTAATAATTCAATTTATCGATCTTCTGTAGATTGTTCTATTTATTATATGCAAGTCACTCGTACACTGTACTCGCTATCAGTGGTAACTCGTGATAATTTAAAATGGGTGTTCACTTTCTCCAATAATTTTATCATTTGTAAGTTCGATTCAAAGCTTTGTGCAAGAGCCAATATTCCTGTTTTTTTTATTATTTGAGTTTGTATTAAGAATAGTTATTATTATCAAAACCTACATAGCAGATTTTACCTTAACAACGACGATATATTAAATTTACAAAATAAATAAAATATACACTGGTTCATTGTAATTTTTTAATAAATTATTGTATTTGATACATCAACAAATTTCAACTATAATTTGTTACATAAAAAAATACTAAACAATATCTGGATTACAATGGTAATGCTATAGAAAACACGCGTTTTCTTGGTTAATAACCATGTGTGAAATTTTCTCCGTAAACTATTACCTTGACGTTATTCATTTAGTAGCGAATATAAACTCATAAATATTTGGGCGATAATTTAATATTAATGGTGGTTTTAATTTATTGCTGTTCTGTTTTTTATTAAATAATTTAAGTACCTGTAATAAATTAAGTTAAAATTGGTGAAAGACATAAGTGTTAGTGAATCGCTTTTGCTCTTTTTTGCCTGTCTAAACCAACATTATTAACCCTTAACTACGGACATGTAATTTTAGGACCCATACTGACACGGAGTCTCACAGACTCAGATTTACAAATTTTTTTTCGAAATTCTCAATTTGTGTTTTACATAATTAAAGTATATACCTTAGTTTTAAATTTTATAATAAAATAGATTATACATAATAGTGATTATAAAGTAATTTTAATGACATTAAAAAACAGAACATAATTTTGGAACAATATTATCACATAGGTGCAAATAAAGCGTGCAGCATTCTTAAAAGTAGTGACAAATTCAAAATTCTTTTTTTCTACAATATAAGTGATTTGGTAAATTTAAACATTGACATCCATTCAATTCACTCTTGCCGATCAACCCTACACACATAAAAATAAAAATATGGGCCAGCATTTCTTGGTTTGAGGCTGCTTTTATTAACACCAGCTGTACTCGAACACATATTGTGTTTGACCCGCCGAGGATTTTTATATCCTTTGCTTTTATATTTGCTATTATTTTTTAATTTCGACATTGGTTGGGATGTTGATTAAGACGTGGGCATAGCCTTTTATGTTGAAAAACTCTCTTTGTGGATCCACTTAAATTCTATGCTGTAAAAGACGAGTAAGTCATTTTAAAAAGTAAACCTCTTATCTCTCTAGACTTAATACCTAATTTTCTATTGTAGAGTCCTGATGATGGCCTAATAAGCCCAGCGCTAGAATAATTTTTAATTAAAGACGTGATTGTATTAGGATAATCCCAGTTTACATACTTAAAATACTTACTAGTTTCAGTTTTGAATTACCCAGTGTGTACACACCTATCACCTTTCTGAATAAATAAATATATAAACATAAGGGATGTATCATCCCTAATAAAAATGTCTAAACTGCTTTTTCAATGGTTTATTTCACGATCAAGTATTCTCAATTACAATGTTGCTGTGGTATTGCCACTGTCTATTAGCGTACTACCCACTGCGCTGGTCTGTCTTATCCCGCTCGTCCATCCTGACACGCATGTGTATGGACTTCAAGAATGTATGGTGGGGAGTATAGAGAAATACCCCTAACACGACCATCCTGCAATTGGTGCGTCCTTGCGCCACATATATCTGATATTACAAAATACGAAAACAGAACTACTGTTACGACTTATGAACATTATCACTAATGTTCTTTTTAGACGCTAAATGATTAATTACTCTTTCAAATAATGTTGGTAAAATTGCTACGATTACAGTAACATAGTGGGATCGCCACTAGTTATTCTTTCAATCAACGTTGGTGGAATGGCCACCATTACCATAAACATTAGTGGAATTGCCACTTAATACTCTTTCAATAAATGTTGGTGGGATTGTCACAATTACAATGCACATTAGTGGGATTGCCTAGTGGGATTGCCACTAATTATTCTTTCAATTAATGTTGGTGGGATTGCCACCATTGCAGTAAACATAGTGGGATTGCCACTAACTATCTTTTTAATTAACCTTGGTGCTATTACCACTAACTACCTTTTCACTTAACCTTATTGAGATTGCCACCACTACAGTAAACATAGTGGGATTACCACTAACTATCATTTCAAATAACCTTGGTGGGATTGCCACTAACTACCTTTTCAATTAACCTTGGTGGGATTGCCACTAACTACCTTTATTTTTATTTATTGTTAGTGAGATTGCCACCCTAACACTAAACGTTAGTGTTATAAAACTAAACTCTAGTATTACTTTATTATCATAATTTATTCAGGAACATTTGGTAGAATTGCCACCCTAACACCAAACGCTAGTGTTATAAAACTAAACTCTAGTGTTACTTTATTATCATAATTTATTCGGGAACATTTGGTAGAATTGCCACCCTAACACTAAACACTAGTGCTACAACACTAAACCCTAGTGTTAATTTATTATCATGATTTATTCTGCAACATCTGGTGGGATTGTCACCCTAACACTAAACACTAGTGGCTACAACACTAAACCCTAGTGTTAATTTATTATCATGATTTATTCTGGAACATCTGGTGAAATTGCCACCCTAACACTAAACACTAGTGCTACAACACTAAACCCTAGTGTTAATTTATTATCATGATTTATTCAGGAACATTTGGTGGGATTTTCACCCTAACACTAAACACTAGTGCAACAACACTAAACCCTAGTGTTAATTTATTATCATAATTAATTTAGTTAAATTTGGTGGGATTTCTACCATAAATCAACAAAAACAAGTATTTTAATTTAATATTGTAGGATTTCCACTCACCTTTTTTATAATTACTTTGATGACCATAGCAACTAATCTTCAGCGGCTACAGTTATTCGCTGTCGCTTTTTGTGAATTTGATATATTTCATGTGGTAATACCTCTCCAACTGTGTAAGGCCCTTTGTATTTTGGCCTCAATTTTCCTCCACCTGCGAGCTGTGAATCTTCAATTGCCACGATATCGCCTGGCTTAGATAATGTGGCTCGACGCCTAGTTTCATTGAATCGTTAACCTTGGTTTGGACGGTCATCAATTTTTGTGATACTACGACGGCCTCTTCTACTGCTATTCACTGGTTTTCTTTTTCTGCTAAGAGTGTTGTTCATAATAATGTAAAGAGAGTTAATCATTACACATTCTACCATTTCCACGTGGCACTTCGGTTACTATATAATCAATCTGCTTTACTAAGAACGTTTTTGTAAGTTATTGAATTAAATGCAGCAGCTATAATAATTCATATTGGTTTTCTGATTTCTTCAATAATTGATATTAGATAACATATGGAATCTTTAGAAAGTGTTTCTAGCTTGCAATATTTTGAGAATGCATCGATTATAACTAATATTTGAATACAACCACTAGAGTTCACTAAAGAACTTGCATGATTAATATACTATGAGTCTAAAATGTTATGTGACTTTTCTCTATGTTACCAAAATTCACATCAAGTGATGTATTTTTTTTTAAAGCACTGACCCATTTTCGGCCAATATAAAATAATAAATAAATAGTCTCTGAATACCTTATTCTATCCTACATGTGAAGACTCATCATTATACAAAGTCAGAATAAACAAATACATCGGAAAATATTCGTTTGATCACTTTGTAAGCTCTGGGTGTTCTTCTTGCCATCTCTATCAGTATAGCCCATTCTGGAAGTGAATATAGTTTTTATGTTTACTAATTTCTGACGGGCACAAATATTATATGGTGCTTACAACAAATGTGCACTAGAAAGTGTAATTAAATTCCTTAATTCTCAGTTTTCAATTTGAATTTATTGTAGTTTGGTGGGTGTTGGAGCTACAATGTTTGTGCCAAATAAAGAAGGCTAAAATGGGATTTAATTGGCACCAAGATCGTCATAACATTAAATTTGGAGTTATAATATGTGTGCTTTAGATCGACGATATCTTCACCAGTCGTCGTGAACGTGTTAATGATATTACGCAATATATATCTCTAGTAATTCCCTTTATTGATGATTTAAAAATGTATAGGGTAGATAACTCAATTGATGACTGTTATTAACTTCAATTCAACATTATGTACTAACTCGTTAGTGTAACAACAATAGGCTGCCTCTTAACAGAAGTTAATGTAATATGGTTACATATACCCTAAAAAATACTCCAGTATTGTTTGATTATAAAAACCAAATATTAGTAACAACCGTCTTACTAATTTCAAAGATCTAGGTGTCAATTTTGACTCAAAACTTTAATTTAACTAACATATTGCTATTGTGATTGCTGGTACGTGAAAATGCTAGTTTTTATTTATTTTTTTTGTAAAAATTTCAAAAATATCGATACCGTCAAACTATTGTATAACGTCAGATCAACGCTAGTTTATTGTTCAATAATTTGGAAACCGTTCAAATTCAAATCCAACAATTCAAACAAATACTTAAATGAGTAAAACCAAATTTGGTAGATTTTCACAAAACTTTTATTTAAAAAAAATAAAAATTGAAAAATTTAAAAACACTACACATGACATGTTTCGAAGTACAACTTCTTTTTCAAATGTGACTAATTTACAATTCGGTGTTCAATTTATATGCGAAGTAATTTAACCAAACAAAGTAATTAAGAAAAAACATCAATAACATAACAAAATAAACTATTTAAAGTAAATAAGGGTACTTAAGTAATTATATCAATCAGATAACAATAATATAGTATCATTACCGGGATTATCTCACAGAAAACTAGGATAGAGATTTAATAAAGGTGAGTTATTAATATCTAACTGATCATTTAGTAGGTTATCTGAATTTTTAAATCTATTTATTTCAAGTGTTTCCAAATGGTTTAGTTTAATGCCCTTATTTTCTATTTGAAAAATTTCAAAGTTATCTGTAAAAGAATGATTTTCAGCCAAAATATGATTTGAGTAAGTAGAATTATTTTTGTTTTTTGTATAGCTATTATAATGTTCGGAATAGCGCTTTTTGAAAGTACGGCCTGTTTGACCAATATACAATTTTGGACAACTACCACAATTTAATTTGTATACCCTCGATTTATTATTAGGATTAATTTTACCCTTATTGTTTTTAATATACTTCCCAAGCGTATTATTGGTTTTGAAAGCAACGTTAATATTTTGGTTTTTTAAATATGATGATACCTTACCACTAGGAGCTCCTATATATGTAAGAGTCCTATATCTGCAATATTGATCTTTAATTATGGGATAAACTTGTTAAATAGCATGTTTAAAAAGTTTTTTTCTAAAATGTTGTCTACTAACTTTGTTTACTGCGATTTGTTTAATAATATAATAATATTAAATTCTTTTGTGAAGTTCTCTTTGGTAAGGGGGATATTAACTAATCTATGGATCATACTGTTGTATGCTGCCAGCTTTTGTGTGTATGAATGAGGTGAACTATTATTTATTGTAATATCAGTATGTGATGGCTTATGAAATATCCCAAAACTATTCTGTTTCCGTAGTAAATTTAATATTAGGGTGTATAGTATTAATAAAAACTAATAAAGAATTTAACTGTCTACTAGTACCAGTAAAAGCAGTCAGTATATCGTCAACATATCTATGCCAATAAAGACAATGTTTACTTAAATTATTGCTATGAATTTTATGTTCTATATTATCCATAAATATTTCTGCAAGCAACGGACTTAATGGGTTCCCCATAATAAGACCTTCATTTGCTGAGAAGATGTTATTTTGAAATTGAAAATAATTTTGTTTTCGGCAAATGTTTAACAAATTTAAGATTTCTTCTTTGATTATAATATTGACTTGATTACGATCTAGTAAGTTTTCTACTAGCTTAACTGTTTCTTTAGGAGGTATTCTAGGAAAAAAGTTTGTTACATCGAATGATACTAATTTTGTGTTACTAGGTAATTTAATGTTTTTTAATTTTTCTGTTAATTCATAAGAATTTTTTATACTGTACTTTGAAAGGAATTTGCAGTTTTCTTATATAAGTTTAATTAATGTATGTGAAAGTTTAACTGATGGAGCCGTGACAAATGACACAACTGGTCTAACAGGATAGTTCTTTTTGTGTAATTTTATTAAAGAAAAAAGTTGTGGTGGTTAAGGGTTCATTTGTATTAATTTGAACTTTTCTCTAGAATCAAAAATTGCTGTTGAACCCTGCAGCAATTTTAATATTAACAGCTGTTGTTTGACAGGTCGTTAGAGAATGTTTGCAATTTATGGAATGTGAAGAATGTTAGGAATTTTGACGTTAGAAACAATTGAAATTCCCAAAATTGTTCACATAAGGATGCATAGGCGGTTTTTAAGAAAATTGTTATTAATGTAGTTTAGTCCAGGATCCGTAAGTAGGGTCGACCTTCACACATCTGTTTAATGAATAAAACTTATTTTTTATTAAATAAAATATGTTTTTAAATATACCGCAAATGGGTTGCCTAAGAAAATACGGTCACGGCCATTTTTTTCTTTCCTTTCTGTGTACAGATAAGGAAACTATAAAAATCATGATTAAAGTTGTTTATGATGTCATTATCTATTATTTTGTTCTCATACATAATTTTTTTAAAATGGATCTAATTCGAGATATTTGAGGAAAAGTGCAAATTTCAAATTTTGAAGACAACTCAAAAACGGATGAAGAGAAAAACACCAAATTTTAAACTTAAATTTTAATCCATCCTGCGGTGAGCTGATTAAAGTTTGTGCATAGTTGAAGCATCTGGGGAATACCTTACAGGGTGTCGTTTTTTTTACTTTAAGAAAAAGAATAGTCTGGACCATATTTTCTTAGGCAACCCATTTGCGGTATATTTATAAACATATTTTATGTAATAAAAAGAAACTTTCATCCATTAAAGAGATGGGCGAAGGTCGACCTTACTTCGGATCTTAGACTAGTTAGGATGAACCGAAATTCCTGAAAATCAATAGGGTTCTAAGTTAGAAGTAATTATTCAAGAAAATCAAAACCGCAAGTCAATCAGAACTTTCGTTCTAGAGTTATCGTGCTGGCATACATACATACAGACGACCAGACGAAAATTTTTTTTTGGATTTTCGGATTCAGAATGATCAGAAACATAAAAAAGTTTTAAAAAATGGGGGTCAGAAAATTTTTTCGTCTGCACGAATGCAGTACTGAGGCCCCATAGGAAGGGCCTCAGTTATTCTACTTACTCAAATCATATTTTGACTGAAAATCATTCATATACAGACAACTTTGAAATTTTAAATATAGAAAACAAGGGCATTAATCTAAACCATTTAGAAACACTTGAAATAAATAGATTTAAAAATTCAGATAACCTACTAAATGATCAATTAGATATTAATAACTCACCTTTATTGAATCTCTTTCCTAGTTTTCTGTGAGATAATCCCAGTATTGATACTATCTTATTGTTATCTGATTGATATAATTACTTAAGTACCCTTATTTTCTTTAAATAGTCAGTTTATTTTGTTATATTATTGATGTTTTTTCTTAATTACTTTGTTTGGTTAAACTACTTCGCATATATATTGGACACCGAATTGTAAATTTGTCACATTTGAAAAAGAAGTTGTACTTCGAAACATGTCAGGTGTAGTGTTTTTAAATTTTTTAATTTTTATTTTTTTAAAATAAAAGTTTTGTGAAAATCTACCAAATTTGGTTTTACTCATTTAAGATAATATGGATTTTCATCAAGTAAAGGCCGAAACAATAAATAATTTCAAACAAATACAACGAAAATTCGTATAATATCTTATGTTAAAGAGTCATGGTGTTTATCGTTCCCGAGGATATAGTAACCCAGCAAGACGTGTAACTCAATGTATTTTTTTTGTTCGACGAAAGTTGTTTGGGAGATTGTAATCGCTACCAGTATATGATGGTGCACTAAGGCGGGAAATTCAACCATGGACTTAGAAATGAATAGTTTTACCATACAAATTTACAGGAGGAACAAAAACTATTGTTTCACTATATATTCAAAAATGTAAAAGCTTTCAATAATATCAAATTTTTATCATACAAATAATTAATTTTAATGAAGGACATTTTATTCATAGTTTAATATACATAGTGAACATAGTTTTTTTTCTCTTGTAAATTAAAAAAAAAAAAACTTCTGGTGAATAATAATATTTAAACTTGGAAAAATAACACACCAAACTCTTATAAATTGTATTTTTCTAAGGTACAGAAAAACAAACTACGTTTAGAAAGTACCTCGACTTGCTCCTTTTACTCCATGTCGTTGTTTTAGTACATGTACTTCCTGTTTATCTGATCTGCTCTAGCACTTAACGCAGAGCGATAAGGACTGTTTACTCCATATTAAATTCCAGAGCTTTAGGAGTTAATATCATTTTGTGACAAATTACAAAGAAATAAAGTAACTGTTATTATTTAATTGAGAAGTATTATAAAACTAAGAAAAATATATTTGTAATATTTAAAAAAAAAATGTAACAAAATATTTTATAAATCATAGAGTATAGGGTATGATTGTTTATTTTAATAGAAACCATGGAAACAAAACAAATACACAGATGTATAAGGCCCGAATCAAGTAAGTTTTCATCCTGTAAACTAGATCGAAATCTGATAGACTCATAACTCCTCTTAGGGTCATCGAGATCAATAGATTTATATGCCATGCCTTCTAAAAGAACACGAAGTCAGTTTGGGTATCTTGTGAGTGTACATTGCGCTGTCTCTCCAGTTTTGTGAAAGTTCTCATAGTTTCCTAATTTGGTGACTAGGTGGACCTTCTCCATCTAGTCATCTCTGATACGAAACCAATTTAAGATAGCATTTTTTCCATTCAAGCACTATTTGCTCTATGGTTGTATGATTAAAAACCTATTCGATCCGCTCCACAGCAGGAGATACTTTTGAAACGTAGCAAATATTATTACTTATAATTATTAATTATAAACATTATATAAATATATGTACATTTTTAATTTTTTATATTTTTTGTCCCTGTCCCTTACACCACCTATTTTTCATACCGCCTTAATTGTAGATTACCTTACAATGTTTTAATGAGTATCTCATTGTACGGTGTGGTTGTTTAAAAAAAAGAGCTTTAAAAATCGAGGTGCTCTACTGGGTTCGTTCGAAGCTAGCAGAGAATAAGGCTGTCAATTCCTAACGTGATAAACGGTTAGCCGGTTCGACTGATTGTGACCGGTTTCAATTTTAACCGAATTTTTACTATTATAACCGATCCGATTATCCGGTTAACCGGTCCGATTATCTGGTTAACCGGTCTGATTATCCGGTTAACCGGTCCGATTATCCAGTCAACTGGTTAGATTATCCGGTCCGATTATCCGGTTAATCGGTCCGATCAAACCGAACCGGCAAAACAAATCCACCAAATCCTTTATTTTCAATAGAAATGGGGTCACTACTAACCATTTCACCTTTCCTTATCCGTGACAATGAGGCAGTGCATGCTTGATTTTTTAAAATAGGCACTCACTAAATAAAAATTAAATTAAAATAATAGAAATACTACCAATTTTACTTTTGCTAAACTTTATTTAAATTTTAACAAAGGATACAGTCACTCACTGTTTTATTCGATATTTTCCATTCTTCAGCAAAGTTTTATTATTATTTATATCGGTCACAGTTAAAAAAAAAAACAAATTTTTATCGCACAAATTCGCCCTCTAATAGTTAATGAAAAAGTTTAATTTGAAACATATTTTGGATAACTGTGATGTAGATTTATTAAAAATATTAATTTTCTTAGTTTTGCTGTGTTTTATTATTACATTTGGAATGCTTATATTTGTCTGTTTTTTTTTATAAAATAAATTTTGTTCATTTTGTTTCACTTACTTTTAAATGTGCAAGTTTTAAAAACATCGATGTTTATAAATATCGGTTTTTTACTTCAGTCATTTTAATGCCATCGATACTTTGTTTTTGGTATATCATTCTGTCAGTATGGACGTTTTAAGAAATATGCGCATCCCTACTAAGAGCTCAAACTATACTTGTTCCTTCACATTCACGGTCTCGCTAAAACCGGTTTCGGGTACGGTTAAACCAGTTACGGCTCAACAAGTGACAGGTGTAACCAGTTCGATTAGAGTTACACCGGTTGTGGTTAAACCGGTTGCGGTTAAACCGGTTGCGGTTAAACCGGTTGCGGTTAAACCCGTTATAAACCTATTCCAGTTAAACCGGTTACGTTCTTTAACGCTTTTTTAGTCCTACGGAACCGGTTAACCAGTTAACCGGTCACGTTTACCAGCCTTAGCAGAGAACCTTGATTTTTGCAGAAAACGAGGACCATAAAATTTGTGAATAGGGTAAAAAAATAGCCTTAAAGTATGGCATAGGTTTCAACTCAAAATTGTCTAGGTGCTCTGCTGCCTTCTTTGACATTAATTTGTAGATTGTTATGTTTATCTTCTAAATAATAGCAATAGGTCTTCAGTCTCAGTCTATTTCACTTTACACTGTATAAGTCGAAGCGTGAGTCAACCGTTCGCACCGGCGTAGTTTGGTCTCTAAAAGGATACGAGACTAATATTGGTGATTCGAATACGAATCCTTAAGGATTTCCTTGGCGAATCCAATTTACGGATCCTTTTTTCTTAAGTATTCGAATACCGTTCGCGGATCCTGTGATTCGAATCTTCCCTTGCTCTGCTAATTAATAATAAAAAGAAAACGCATAAAATAAAAATTTTCAACACTCTATATTTTGAACACGAAGCGACATTCTTAAAAAAATTAACCACATTTTTGTCTTAAAATAAGATGAGAATTATGCTACTTTCTTTTGTCAGAGAAGTTAGGAAAACTTATTTCAGACCATCTATGTAAACAGTTCTAAACGACTCCAGCAAATATTCTTTAAAATCGTGTAGATACGCTTTTGAAATTTATAAAAATCGCTAGTGATTGAAACCAGGAGGGGCTTACGTTCTCTGAGGTGTTTGTTAAGCTGAGATAACCTAAGTTAATTTAAACTTAAAAGCACGTTCGTTTCGATACCGTAAAGTTACATTAACTGTTTGCTCTCCCTCAACCACAAAGTCTACAAATTTTGTAACTTTGATGTATAATGAATGAAGATTATTCATTTTCTATTGATGTTTAATGTTGTATTGCAGAACTTTTATTTATTTATTATTCTATGAGAGTTTGAACGTTTAAGTGTTAAATAAATAAAAGAATATTGATTTTGTAATTATTTCGCTAAATTCTATATATTTTAAAGTATAAGGATTTAATAGATGAAAGTTTTGAAACAAGCAAAAATCATAATTGGAGTTTGCTGTAAAATTTATATGTTTTGGATTGGTATTTTAGATGCTGTCAAAGAATTACATTTTACTTTGTCAAAATTTTATAGAAAAAATTTAATTTAAAAATAATATTTAGCACAAAGCAAAAAACAAACATTATCAAACGTTACTTTCGTACAGGTTAAAATTAATTTAAAGTTGCAGTATTGAATTCCAGAGTACATGGCTGATTTTCTTGAAGAACTTTCTGAATTAGTATTCGACTACAATAGTTTTATCTTTCTGGATGTGTTATTTCATATAATATGAGACGGTGGTCTACTAAAAATCCGAATTTTTTTGTTGGTGAATCATTTTATCCCGAGAAAGTTTTGCGTTAGGGTAGGAGTATTTAGGTGTCGATGGAAAGGAGCAACTGATGGCCAAGGCTAAGAAGACTGTAGCAGCCAGCTGTCTTTGGCGTATTATGCAGAGACTGAAGGTCGCTCCCCATAATACAGAGTGTATAATCCTCAGGAGAATCAGGAAAAGGACGGACATTGAAATCCGCATAGGAGGTACTCGGTAAAAATGTGAAATAGCTAGGGGTGTGGCTTCATGGCAAACTAATATATAAGAAGGTCGTGTGACAAGGCCAAAAGACAAGTCACACCTCTAGCTACCTTTCTACTAAACATAAGCGGGCTCGGGTTTCTGGAGAGAAAGATGCTGGGCGTGGTTGCGACTGTAGTTCTGTATGCATCACCCATCTAAGATCAATATCAAAAAGTACAAAAACATTTTTTCAGCGCAAGATGCTATTGAGAGTAACGCGGGTTAGTGGTAATTAAAGAAACTCCCCCGATAGACTTGCAGATAGAGAAGAGTGGTAGATGAATTTACTATACACTTGCTTTTAAACACATAACACTACTTGCTTGATATTTTTGCCTAAGTGTTGGCAAGTAGGGTAAGAAAAAACGTAAGACACAAAACTTTTGATATGTACACGATAAAAGTTGAAAACTGAACTCGACTAAGATTTTGCACTTTAGGCGTTGGATCTGCCACAACCCCTCTAGATTTTGTTTAAATGTGAGCGTGTTCGAACATTGACGGTCATTTGAAAGCCAACATTTTTTAAACAGCTTTTACAGAAAATATTTTCCAGTTTTATTGCGTTGGAGTAAGAGGGTCTTTGTTATCTAAGAGATAGAATATGTCCTTGTTAAAATGTGAAATCTTTGTTAGGCGCAAATGTTCTTTTATTTAAAGAGCCGGTTTAGGTGTGATAGATATGTTTAATTGAAAGACGTATGACTACGAAATTTAAACAGAAAATATTACCAGAAATATATGCCAAAGGAACCAACATATTTTAGTCTCTTATTCACACACAAATTAAACATTACCATTACAAATTAACTAAACTCCACAAAATAGCCTACGTATTTAATTTTTTTTTGCTAAATATAGCATCATAGAACAACTTTATAACAATTCGTAGAAACATTGTGTATATAATTTTCAAAAACATTATTAGGATTTCGAAAAAAAATATTCTATTTCGACCGAGGTCTCTTTGCATTTTACTCTGCTATTTTATATTGCCGTTATTAGCTATAAAGCTATCAGTATACGGATTTTACGGATGAAAAACCTCTACATCTTAACATCAGAAAGCGAAAAATTCCATGTCAATTTCAATACACAGAGGTCATCGCTAAATTTACTTTAGACATCATTCATCAATCAAATGTCGCTAGTGATACATTATCTTGGTTAGAAGAAACTCCTTTCCTGGAAATGATACCACACTAATCATGCCAAATTTTATGCAAGTAGATATAAAGTCTTCCAACAATATAAAAATGACGACATTAAATTACAGCGACTATTAAGCAGTCACAAAGATGACAGCCATCACAAACTACAAGAAGTAGACATACAATTTTTTAAAACGAAATTTTGGTGTAGTTTTTTTATCAAAATATTGTTCTTATGCTCCTAAAAATATGAGGTTTAACTATTTTCTTTAATATTTATGATATATCTCATCCTGAAAACAAATATTCAAACAAACTAAGTTAAATTATTTGGATACACTAAAGCTCCTAATTGACATTGTTAAAGATCGTATTAAACATATTCATATCGACTTAGTTGAGCCTTGACTAAATCAGAAGGATGAAACTAACTATATTATGACTGCAGTCGAGACTATGGTCTCTTAGTAATACTAGTGCAGAAAATGTTGCTAAAACTTCATTCCAAAAATATTTCTCGAGATTCGGAATGACAGCGGAGTAGGGTGGACAGTTTAAATTCAAATTAAAGGGTCACAAAATTTATGTATCTGCTTATCACCCTCAGAATAATGGTATGGTGGAAAGATTTCATCGCACCATGAAGAATTATCTTTAATTTTATGAGGCATCCGAGCAGAAGTTAGATATTTGATGTTCTTCGATCGAGCTCGTTATGGCGAGTATTAACGACTACCAAGCAAATTTTTCTTTCTCATAGTTAGAATATAATTAAGATTAATCCTTTATAAGGTAGCCTTTGCGATATTAAGCTAACAAATCCAAGATAACTTCACCTTCTTTTTTTTAATGTCCCAAGTAAAGCATTTACAATTAATAAAATCTGATCATTTAGATCAATTGACAATTTATTATCTAGTGTTGAAACATTTCATAAACTTAGGTTCCACTCTACTTTAGAGAGTGTTGTTAATGTATATATACAATCCAGAAAATTATAAATCACTGAATAACAAGAACCACTTTTTTTAATCATTAAGAACCCTGAACTTAAACCATTTCGTTTCCTTTGGCCCACCCTGTTTGGTTAATTATGCACTTAACTAAGAAATCAATTTGTTTTTAGAAAAAACTATGTAATCACTGGGTTTCGGTATTTTGGGACTTCACCAGACCTATTATATTATTAAAAATAATAATGTATTCTTGAGTTAATACATTTAAACCTACAATACGAGCTGCATTTCCTAGAGAGCTCTTTCATTTTGTAAAAATTTTTCTCATATCCAAATCGACGTGATGGACGCGCTGGTATAAAAATGTCAGTGCCTCAAATATTCATTTTAACCCAATTCAACGGTCTGGCAATATCATGTCATGAAATGCATCAATAATTTTTGGGAACGGGTAGAGAAATCATTTTCAATGAAAGTTTAACTCTTTCAAATCCCATTGGAGCATGTAAATCAATTTCTCTCGGTCACAAACGAAGCGGAGTTGATCGACATGTGCTGGCATCTCCAAATGAAAGAAATAATAAAGGAAACATGGGGCTATCTTACTAGATTTAAAAATCTTAGATATTGTGTAGATTTTAAATATTTTTTTCTGATATTCATAATTACAAGAAACGTAATTCACATTGTATTAGAAATAATCGTTTTAGGTTATGTCTATCCGAAATTATTTCCCTAAATTAAAATTTATTCAACATATTTCTGATCAGTACCTATACAAAAAATAGCTAACACTTCTTTTTTATATTTCTTAACTTATTTAAATTTGACACTTTTAGACCACACACTCACTTGGGATGTAGTGGAACAAGCATCAAATACAAAACAATATGAAGGGGTTAGAACCATAACGATATAAGTGACATGAAGGTGATTTCCAGATAATCCACTTTAAAGTATTTTGATAATTGTGAAATATTGGAGCAGTCAACTTTCATTGTTTTTGGATAGATTACTCGTAATAAATGTTATACGATTTATGATTAATATGACCCATTAATTAGTTACTAGCATTATCCAAAAAATCACTTATACCCTTTTGCTTATCAAAAAATCTTCAAAAAATCCCTTATATCCTTTTGCTTATTAATGATTATAAGAGAATATCTGGTACGGCTTTATTTGTAAGTTAGAAAAAAAAATGGTATGAAGAAACTATTAAAATAATATCAAAATTCATTCTTGATCACTCTCAATTATGTCACTAATATCGGCGATGTCATCAGGATCGTCAGAAGCAGTCTTTTTTGATTGGTTCTTCTCCAGATGAGGAGTCATTCTGTAGAAGTCATGGTTATAAATGGTAGTAACTGTTTCAAGTCATTCCATTTAGCAAAAGTAATTTTTTGCACTGGAGTAGTGTCATTAGTCTTTATTTCACCGGCTATAATGGTGGCTCTTGTTATACCCACCTTTGCACATTTCTCGGAGCGAGAAAAAAGAAAATTAGCATTCAAAGTTTCTTTAAAGGCAAAATTTAAAAAATATTCCTTGTCATACCGAAACCATACAACTGGTCGCAGTTTAAGGGGTTCAAAAGTTTTTTCTTTAATGCTTTTTTTGAAGTTCTTGATGCTTGCAAAACTTGTGAGTCTTCTTGTATAGCAGTTGCTACTTCTTGATCGGTAAATTTGGGATCTTTCATAGATTTGTTGGGAAACTAGAAAGATATAAATGACTCCCTATCCATATCACAAACATTGAAATTTTTGGACGTTTTTCTAATAATCTGACTCCAGTCACTGGGAACGAATACATGAGAAATCTGTTTCTTTTTTAACTCTATTAAGCCAAACGATCTGTCACATTCCATGTACGAATTTCCTGGCTCGAAAAATTTATGTTCTATTGTCTCTATTTTCTTATTCTTTTGTACTAGGTACATGAAAAGCCTAATTAAATTTTTATTTTTGTTCTGACCCCCACAAGAGTCACTGGAAAATATTACGTGAATAACTGTTTCTGGAAGAGATTCAATAAATTTACACAAACATGAAGCTACTTTTCTTGAACTACGGGAGGCTATCGTCTCATTCCAGACATACATATTAGATATTTTTGACGTACAATCATAAATGCATAGATTGTAGGTCCACAACTGCCTAAGGTAATAAATTTTATTTGTTTGGATCAGGGGAGTAAGAAGTGTTTGTTGTAAGTCAAAACACAAAACGCGGCACTTTGTGTTTTGTTTAGCGTAGCTGATGTCTTTTTCTTTACTTCTAGCCACATTTTCTGCTTTTCGATGATGAACTTCTAATTCTGTCTTTAGAGTCTTACGAAGATTCTCGTCATCTAAAAATTTTATTTAGTTGTTTAAGCGGTCTCAGGTATTACAGGTGTCAGTATGCGGTTCATGAAATTTTAAATTAAATTCGGTACAAAAGACATGTCTGCAGTAAGATTCTTTTACCGGAGTTATTTCTCTTTTGGTACACCATTCGCAATATAGTCTGTACAGTACAGAAATATTGAGTGTTTCTCGTGTTCTCGTTTTGAGCTCTCGAATAATGACTCTTGTACCTAGGGAACTGATTAATGTGAGCCACAACTTCATTTTCGACAAAACCTTCTTGTGAAATTTTATTTGAAACAGTTGCAAATCGTCTATTTGAAATATCTAATGTTTTTAGAAAAAAATCTTTGCACACTCGATAATTACAAAGAGTTATCTTAGTCACAAAGCTTTTAGTCGTAACTGCTCCTTGCTTTGTGCGTGTTGGCGCTTTATTAGAGATACAGCTTCCAAAGAAATTACTTTGTAAATCTTAGCTTAGTAGTTCATAGAACTTTTTTAACACATTTTTTCGTTCGTCTTCAGTAATTTTGTTACAGTGATATCTGCAAGTATGGTAATACTCACGTAACCTGCGAGCTGGTACGAGTTTTCCACAAGTATTTGTATATTCTTTCACTTTACTACGTAATGTTTTTCTTTTTACTTTTTCCCACACTTTCGTTTCCACCTTGCGTTTTCTTGTCCTTCTAGGAGTACTATAAACTGGGATATGTGCATCATTATTTTCTATTTCGTAATCAAACACCTTGTCTGGTACGATTTCATCGTCAGTACTCAAATCCCTCTGTGAATCTTTTAATTCCTCAGGATTGCAGTCACTATCTGTGTCAGTAGCATAATGGATCTTCTTCACTACCATCATTACTACATGCATCTTTTTCAGTACTGCAACTCGCTAAAACAAAAAATATACTTCAATATAGGCGTGTATTTTTAGGTTAGAATAATGCAAAACCTAGTAAAAATCTTAAAAACGATATTTTATCAATTTTTTTTACAAAAATTCTAGCCATAATTACCCATTTTATTGCACCAATAGCACAGTCACAGTATTTCTAAGTAAAATACAAATCCACGAATGAAACTAATCACACAATTTTGTTGTACCAAGTTTTTTATTGTAAACGTACTTAATATAATTCCGTAAGAAAACGGTACAGGTGCGCTTATACCTAATTGCCACAAAGAGATCTACATAAATATTTTAGTAAGTCATGGTCACACACCAATAGATGTCGCAAAGTGTATTACAATCGCTTGTATCGATATGCCACTAAAATTATATACCATTTAATATACCAAATATGTACTTAACTCAAATTGAGCAACAATGTCACTTATACCCTTATGGTTCTAACCCCTTCATATGGTGTATGAACTAAATACTTAAATGTGTCTCTTCCCAAGTAGGTTTGACGCCATTTTTAAGCCATTCTCGGAAAACCTTCAAGTCATGGCCTCTCATTTTCCTCTCACACAAGTCCAACTGCTAGTAATTCCATTTTGAATGTTTCCTTACCCTGTAGATCATGGGACTAGTTGTATTTATTCGTTACTTGAGTTTAGTATTGAAAACAGCTGAAAATCTACATTTAACAATTATTAACAATTTGGTGGTAAATTAGATTATTGTAAAAATGTTGGTTATTCTTGTAGAATTGAGTTATTTCTGACATTAAAAAAATATTGATTTGTAAAATCTGGTTTATCTCTCTCCAAATAAAGACTCGACTATTGAAACATCATGTATACATAAATATTTCTCACAGTGTTGGAAATAAATTAGTAGAATTAGATCATAAATTAGAAGAACTTGATTCTGAAAATAAAAATTTAAAAACTAAATTAGAAATTGTGGAAAGAAAACTAAAAGAACAGAATTTAATTTTTTATGGTGTATACGAAAAACCCGAAGAAACCATAAAAGAATTACTGGCTACTATAACAATTATTAAAGAGCATCTACAAATAAATATTGAGAGTTTTGATATAACTAATATATACCGCATAAGGAAAAATAAAAACAGCGTTAGACCTGTTTTAGTTAAATTTCATTCAAATTTAAAGCGTTTCGAAATTTTAAAAAACACTAGATTATTAAAAAATCTTAAAATATACATATCCGAAGATTTAATTGTAAAAGATTTAGAAGAAAAAAAAAATTCTTGTTCAGTACATGAAAGAAGCAAAAAATCAAAATAAACGTGCTATAATCAAAGGAAGAAAGCTTATCATAGAAAACAAGACATATACAGCAACAGATATATTAAAGGAGAGAGAAGAAAAGTCAGACAAAAATTTCTCACCACCACCCTCCAGAAAGAGTTTTAGTGCACCCCAAACACAAAGGCAAATAGAGAGTGAAATAGAAGAAGTTGTGTTCACAGAGAGTACTTTAGAGATTACTCAAAAAAATACAAGCTCGGAGAGGACAAAAGAAAGTGAAGAGGTAATTAAAGAACAAATTCAAGAAGACCAGAAGAAACGATACCAAACCAGGCTTGGCTCTGCATCAGGAGTGGGTTCCAAAGAAAATAAATCTTTAAAAGTAGGAAATTTAAATAACAATAAAAAGCCTAAATAAATTTTAAAGTAAATAGGTATTATATTAAAATAAAAAAAATATTGTAACTAAATGTGTTTTGGATGTTTTTGAATTAAATAATTAATAGGTTTGTCTGAAATTTTTTGCATAATATAAACTTGTAGTAATTAAATTATGAACCCGTATATTAGAGATTATAATTATACTCCATTACAAACTATAGAGCTAGATTCTGTAGAACAATATAACAGTCAAAATAAAAATTGTAAATCAAAGTTTATTGTGTTACAACAAAATATAAGAAGCATAGGAAAAAATATAGACCAATTTAAAATATATCTGTCAAAGTAGTTTTATCAGGAAATACATTGTATTATCTTAACTGAAACAAGGAAAATTACTAATAAAAATGATTTTAACATTCCTGGATATGATATAATATATAATGAAGGAGATATTAATTTATGTGATGGAGTTGTAGTGTATTTAAGAAATTATTTAAATTATTCATATGAAATAGTTAATATTGGTCGATGCAAGCCTATACAAATTAAAATATTTTTTCAAAAAAACATAATACTTTTAACAGCACTATATAGGTCTCACGATATAGAAATAAAAGATTTTATTATTGATTTTAAACAGTATTTACAAGAAATTTCTTTACAAAAAACATATCATA
The DNA here is from genome assembly GCA_927349885.1 of Psylliodes chrysocephalus. Taxonomy (NCBI): domain Eukaryota; kingdom Metazoa; phylum Arthropoda; class Insecta; order Coleoptera; family Chrysomelidae; genus Psylliodes; species Psylliodes chrysocephalus. Next base: position 55,031,849 of record OV651815.1, on the reverse strand, counting down.
ACATAATTGCAGGTGATTTTAATATCAACGTTCTAGAGGAAGATATAAATTCCAGTGAATATTTAAATTATGTATATGAACACGGTTTTCATTCTACCATAAACAGTGTCACAAGGCCAGATAGCAATACTTGCTTGGACCATATATTACTAAAATCAATACCACAAACACCATACAATGTAGCATTTGTAATAAAAACAACAATAACTGATCACTATATGACTTTAGCTGCTGTAGATATTGAAGTAACAAGTAGTAACCCAAGTGAAGAAAAATTTCATTATTACCATGATTATAATTCAATAATATCTGAGTTACCAAATTTTAACTGGACGCAATTCTATTCCATTATTGATACAGAAATCTGCTCAACATATTTCACAAATATCTTTATTGACATTATTAATAAAAACACAAAAAAAGTTAAATTAAAACACAAACAAGTAATGCGAAAAAGTTGGATTACAAATGGTTTAATGAAATCAATAGGAATTCGGGATAAATTATACAAACGTTATAAAATTAATCTAGGAAGCGAAAATGTAAAAAGGGTGTATATTGCATACAGAAATTCGTTAAATAATTTAATAAAAACCACAAAAAATAATTATTACAAACAGAAAATCAATCAAAATAGGGATACAAAAAATTTATGGAACTGTGTTAATGAAATTTTTAGAGGTAATAATCAAAACAATATTAGTAAAATTTTAAAAACAGATGAAACAATAACACAAAACAAAACTGAAATAGCTGAAATTTTTAATGAACATTACGCTACAATAGGAAGCAAATTAGCAAATGAAATTAAAGTCCCGAAAAATTGTCCTCTTAAACCAAAAACAATTTCTTCTTCAATCTTCCTTTCACCTACAAATAAAAATGAGATTATTGAAACTATAGAATCTTTAAAACCTCATAAAGCCCCCGGTTATGATTTAATAAAAGGTGAACTTCTGAAAAAAGTCAAGGAAGAAATATCACTACCGCTGGTACACCTAATTAATGCAATTTTTGAAAAAGGCCATTGCCCTTCGGTATTTAAAATTGTCATTATAAAACCCATGTACAAAAGCGGCGATAAACAAATTGTAACTAATTACCGACCTATATGCTTGATAACAAACTTTGCTAAAATTTTTGAAAAAATTCTAAAGACCAGAATTATACATTATATAAAAAAACATACCATCCTTTCAAAACGTCAATTTGGATTTCGGGAAGAACAATCTACCCAAGATGCTATCACTTTATTAACATCCGAACTTTATAAAAATCTTGACAATGGAGAACATTCCCTATGTATATTTTTAGACCTTGCAAAGGCTTTCGACACTGTGAGTCACACACAGTTGTTGAAGACTTTAGAAAACATTGGTTTCCGAGGCATCCCATACAAACTAATGGTAAGTTACCTAGAAGAAAGAAAACAGTACGTAACTATAAGTGAAAGAAAAAGTTCTGAAAAAATAATGACATACGGTGTACCTCAAGGAACGGTATTGGGTCCCATATTATTCATACTGTATATAAACGAAATACTCACCTTCAATAGTACTGGGACAGTAAGTAGTTTCGCAGATGATACCATTATACTATATACAGCGCAAAACTGGGAAGATCTAAAAAAGAAAGCAGAAGCAGATACGAGTATATTAATAAATTGTTTTAATTCAAAATTACTAACCATCAATTTAAGTAAAACTTGTTTTATTCCCTTTAGTTGCTACACAAATACATACAAATCTATGCAAAAGAAAACATAAAATATTTAGGAATAACTGTGGAGAGGCACCTTAGATGGAATTTACATGTTGATAGGGTCACTTCAACTTTACGTAGCTTACTATACAGATTTAAATATTTAAAAAATATATTAGATCAAAGTCAATTAAAAATACTATATTCTGCTTTAGTAGAATCGCGAATATCATACGGAATTGTGGGATGGGGAGGTTTGGCGGATAATCACTTAAAGAAACTAGAAGTATTACAAAAGAGATTCCTAAAAATAATATTAAATAAACCATTTCCCTATCCCTCTGATACATTGTATCAAGAATCAAATAACCTTGATATTAGACAGATTTATTTTTATAAAATAGTTACCTCTATTGAAATAGAAACAAACAGTAATATTCAACATAACTATGAGACTAGACAAAAAACAAATAAGTTATTAAAAATAGTATCAGCTTCAAAAACCATTGGTCAAAGAGGTTATAATTATATTTCAAAAAGGCTTTATAATTTCCTTCCTCTCAATATTCGAAGTTGTACATCAAAAAGTATTTTTAAAAAGAAAGCTAAAACTTTTGTATTAAAATGTGATAGAAAAGTGATTCATAATTTAATTACGCCTTAGTGTTTACATAATTTATACTACATTATTTATATATGTTTGTGTGTTAAATATTATTGATATTTTATATAATATTTTAATTTTTATTTTTATTTTAATTTTAATACATTAAAAATTGGAGACGAGCAAAAATAGAATCACCCACGGACAGGTCATACCTTTGTGGGTTACCATTTGTTTACTCTACTTTTAGTAATAATTGCTGATAAGGATTATATGTTTATAAATTTATATTAATTAATATGTTTTATTATCTGTTGTGTCATCATTTTGAGTGAATAAATTTATTATTATATATTATGCATCCTGCTAAATACGCACTTGTTACCTTCATTGTCTAATTTTAACGTTAAAACCATTTCAAATCTTGTCTGGCTATTACGGAAGGAAGCTAATTGGCCATTATCATCGCTTCATATCCGACAAACATAATAAAGTGTTGCTCGGAAGGCAAAATATTTGTGGTGAGAACAGTAAGCGTTCCAGGAATGATGCACAACTGCAGATAATGATAGTGTATTGGGTTAATTGACACAAAGCTGATTGTTCCACTCGATAACGTGTTATTTCATGATGAACTATTGCCATAATAAACTATATATGTGTGGTGTTCGGGCAATTGTTATCATGAAAAACGTATCTTGCTCTAAAACAGGGTAAAACAATGGAACTGCAAGTTTGCGTTTTTTAATAGTTTAACATTGACTTTTTTGTTTTATTTTATATTTTCTAGAACATTTTATTCTCCTAATACCCTGCTATAGGCGTTATGCTCCTTTTTAGGGTTGTTTGCTCTGATTATAAAATAGTAACCTAGCCTAGCTGTTTCCTAAGTGTGGGTGTATGGGACCTGTATGGCAGGTTGTGTTCCCAAAACAATATCGCCAATTTTGCTAATTACAACTTTATATATGGACAAGTCCATAGTATAAGATGGGACATATGATTTAGGGAAGCCACGAAAACCTAAACCACGATATTTTTATATAATATATACGAGTATATTGTCACTGTTTTGGCTATTGGTCGTATCTTAAATTTACAATAATATTCATGAGGTCCTTAATAAGATTTTTCGTGGAATGAAACACTTTATTACTGATAAATTTTAAAGTAATTTGGTTTGTTTCCTGTGATTTTCTGTTGTACTTTGATCATTATGGAAACTATGTACATTGCAGTTTATGTTGTTCGATTTTAAAGACGTTTTTTTACAAATTTGTTAGAGTTACGGCCAATAGCCCTAAAAAAAATATGCCAGACTCTTAACTACAACTCACAGCCAGAAAAGAAACATTAGCAGTTTAAATACATTTTTTATTTCAACATTTATTAGTAGGTAGTTATTTAATCAACGGTATAACACAACAAAATATAACTGAATATATGATGTTTAACAAAATCAACAATTAATTTTGATAAGGTAGATTTTGGTAAAATATTTTGTATTCTATATTTCTTGTAACCGGCATATCTGATGTACAAAATGAATTTTAATCCCTATATTTTTCTGCACATATTTTATGTGGACTAGAATGAGATGTGTTTAGGCGACATTTTGCAAACAGATATTTCTTTTTAAAGTTAAGGATCTGTACGAGGATGTATCAGAAAATAACGAGACTGGTGCTATAGTATAACAACGAAACATTTATTTAAAAAAATTCAACAACTATCCTTCGAAGTACTCTCCATTCTGTTGAATACACTTATTCCATCGCTTTATCCACTTATCATAAACCTCTGAGAAACCATTTTTTGATAGTCTGTTTAGTATTTCCATCACAGCGTTGTTGAGCTCTAAATCCGACTCAAATCTTCTACCTCACAATTCTTTTTTGACTTCAAGAAACAAATGGAAGTCACATGGAGCAAGGTCAGGAGAGTAGGGGGGATGAACCATAATTTCAACCCCTAATTCTTCAATTGTTCGTTGACAAATCATTGATCTATGAGCCGGAGCATTGTCGTGATGCAGCGTCCAGCCAAAGTCCTGATAAAGCGGCCTTTTTTTCTTTAATTTTGCCTTTAAGAGTCCTCGAAGTACATTAGAATAGTACTCTCCTGTTACTGTATGTCCTCTAGGTACAATATGATCGTAAATAACGCCAAATTTATCAAAAAAAATCAGGTGCATCACTTTACCAGCGCTTTTAGCAGTTTTGGCCTTCTGCGTTCTTGGGCTGCCTTTATGCTTCCATTGCATACTTTGAGACTTCAATTCAGGATCGTAATGATAAAACCAACTTTCGTCACATGTAACCACATTATTTAAAAACTGTGGGTTACGTTGCAATTGCCTTTTCCACTGCTGACAAATTGTCACTCGATTCGCTTTTTGTTCATCGGTCATCACTTTTGAAATCCATCTTGCCGCGATCTTCCGGTACTCTAAATCTTCATAAATCATTTTTTGAGTGGTACCGTAAGACAAATTAACATTGTTAGAAATTCGTTTTATGCCAATCCGGCGATCATTTTGTATCAAGTCGTTAATTTCGGCAATTTTTGTGTCATTTCCCGCAGTTTGTGGTCGACCGGGACGAGGTTCATCTTCAACTGATTCACAACCGTCTTTAAACTTTTTATGCCACTCAAACACTCTACATCGTGATAAACTATTATCTAGATATGCACCTTTAATCATTTCAAAAGTTTCAGTTGGTGGTTTACCCAATCGAATACAAAATTTTATCGCGTATCTTTGCTCCACTTTCATTTTTCGATGGGTACGCAAAACACTGACAATTCAATAATTAATTTGTAACAAATGTCAAAAGTTAAATCAAAGCCTACTTACGGGGTAGTACATTAAATATAAGGCTTTCATGTCTCATTTTTTGGGTTATAAAATGTTACCTCTGAAAGAAGTTATAGCACCAGTCTCGTTATATACTGATATATCCTCGTATTATAAATGATTTAGGAAACTTGCGATATTATAAAATATTTTTATGTTAACGCTAATTGTATTTTTTTTTTATATTCATTCGTACTATATACAGTCCAAAACCAAATGGTTCTACGACATTGATATCACGAAAATCCTCATGCCTAACAGAAGAGTCCAGATAATTATAAAACCATCCTTATAGTTATATTCTCGTAAGCTATAGCCATTCAAAAGAGTTTGAATAACAGTTGGGACAATCACAGGCAACTTGGACATCCCTCGGGGTCTGTCTGTTTTTAGAGTTTAAAACTTTGTTGTAACGCCTAAAGCATAAATACGAACTAAACATCGAAACTCAGATACTGTTCTGTTTTAGTTCTTTTGTTTTTCGAGTACATTTAAATCTAAGTATTTAATAAAATATTTTTGAGAGTTATTTCAAATTTATTTTATTTTTTCAGAAAGTTGGATATTCAATATATAAATAAAAAAGAATATAGGACCCAATATTGAGCCCTGGGACACTCTGGTACCTACATATCAAAAACTTAATATAATTTCTTTATTTTTTACAGCTTGACTTCTCTTACATACAATAAATTAAATAAATCAACAGCTTTATTATCGAGATCATTAGACGAAATGAGGGTAATTCGGAATAGTTGTCTCAAAAAAATTGAAAAAAATGAAAATGTTGAATATTTTTATTAAAATAATTAACATATCATTGTTCTAGATATGAACTACACCATACGAGAATTTCAAAGTATTTAAATTAATTTAAAAGTATTTGTTCTCTAATGAAAAATAAAATGTCAAAAATCTCTATCTACGTAACACGCACTTAATTTGGAATACCACCAATTTGAAATATTCCAAAATAGCAGCCCATGCTTTTTTATTAAAAAGGTAAATAAAACATTGTTGAAGTATTAACCAAACATTTATTAAAAGGGAAAATTAGGTATATTATTTACAGAAGTCGCACACATATGTTCCGGCGTCATATCCGGCACAATCACAGTGCATCCATGACTCACATATGAGGCACTGAACCCACTGCTCTCCCCCTTGCATCTTCTGGCTCTCTATCTAAATCAATTTCCGGGTCAAGTTCTTCTGAGAAAGTGGAAATATTGAAGCTTGCATTAGATTCACTATCTGTTTCTATGTCCTCTGATTTTTGCTTCCTTTTTTCTTTTCCCATATTTCCTACTTGCTTAACTTTCTTTATAATCTTACTCAAAGTTAATTTGACCACCTTATTTGGTAGTTTTTTCTTTGCAGCTTCCTCAAGTTCTCCTTTGTATGAAGAACTAAAGACTATTGTTGATTTTGTTGCTTTTTGACCTCTTTTGGAAATTCGCTTCTTTGCTAACGGCATTGGTAAAATATTAGATGGCGTCACACACAAACCAGAGCTACTTGCTAACTGTTGTATTCCTAATTCTGTTGAAACGCTTGTTGAAGAGGGACTCGGTATTCCTTGTTCTGTAGAATATTCAGCTTCGGGCTCTTCTTCATAGCATGATTTTTGGTCACCTTCTTTTACTGAGGATACAGTTTCATCTGCGGATAACACGTCTCTTTGGTTTAATTGGTGAACGGTGGCGTTTTGTAATAATTCCTCCTGTTCTGCAGCAAGGTAAGCTGCTTCACTAAAGGCATGTCTGTCAAAAGGGTAAATACCACCTATTTTAAAACCGTTGGCTGCTATTTCGCCGGTTTGACACTTACGATACGTCTTTCCAAACAATTCGATAATGTCATATTCGTACCCCCTCACTATAATATGACTTTAAAGGGCCCATAAATGATCCGTTCAGAGATAAGGGAGATAAATCTCTGGATCTGTTTAAAAGCTGGACCTTGTGAGTACAATCACCTAGTCTAAGGTACAATGAAAGGAAAGCGACAACAACGTGACGTGATTATCCCATGCCATGTCAAAAATATTTATATTTTTTGTGTGGCTATAATGCCCGTCAAAAATTAGCAAGACTGGCGACTATTCAGATGGTTTTGTAAATGCAATAAAGTGCTTAAACCACTGTGTGAATAGATTAGTTTAAATTCATCCAGACGGATGTGCTTTGCCTATTGAACCTAAAGGTGCGCCCCTCATTAAAGTATCTGTCATGATTTTTCTTGGAAAGATTATCATCTACGGTACAAATATACCAGCTGAGGTCATACATGCCACCACTGTAATGTAAGAACCTTTTTCCGCTGACGTAATTACGCCAATTTGCTTTTTACCGCGTCTAGCAATAATTTTTGGATATTTGCTTTGGAATACAGACATACCTGTTTCGTCTACATTGAAAATTCGATCAGCCGTAAACTTCTTTATTTCGTATACTTGTTCTAAAATATTATGGAACTTATCCTTAAGTTCTTTTGTGAATCCAAGGGGTCTCGCGAATGACGTGTCAGTCGGCTTCCGCATAGACAAAATATTTTTGTTTTGCGACATAAACCTCTTTAGTCAATAGCAGCCAGCTGCACTGGAAGTAAATGGGTTTGAAATGTTATTTCTAACAGGTAGTTGGTATGCTAATCTTCTTATGTCCATTTGAGTTAATCCGTAAAATTTGGACTCCCTTGTAAGCGCATATTCGACCAAAAGAGATTTAAAAGTGTTTTATTAAAAACAGGTTTTCGCCCAATATTTTTACGAACGAGCTGTTCAGTTGGTGTATTCTTTTTAGCAACAAGTCTTAATAATGTACCTTCAAGTATATGGATGCCTTATCCAATTTTTTTCTTTTTTTCTCCCTTACTGCCAGCACAGCAGCGGCCATATCTTCTGGATTCCAGTTCTGCCTCTTTTTAGGAGATTTTTTGGGTGGCAGGACTAAAACAAAAGTAAAAATCAAATATTACAAAAACGATTGCTGAAAAAAGGTAAAAACCTGACTACAAATATACTGAAATAAAACGAGAGAAACAAGAAATATGCCTACACACATACATAGGGACATTTTATATATAATGTTAATCTATATAAAGTTGAAAAACACTACCCCCTTCTGGCGTAAAAAGAAATATAATTTGGAATATTCCAAATTTGCATCATATGTAGTACTCCAAATTAGCAACATGAAGATTTACGCCATAATGCGTCGCAAAAAGTAAATGCTTTAAGATACCGATAAAATATAATTAACAACTTAAAATTAAAGCCTTTACTTACTTAAGGAACCAAGAAAAGTTAATTAAAAAACAAAAATGGATGCGATGATTGCCGATTCAATTTTCACTTAAAAAGTTTTAGTCACGCCACAATACATTTTTTACATGTGTTTGCCCTCTAACAACAATTAAAGTAACTAGAAAAGCAGTTGTTCACTAAACGCATGCTGAGCTGGTGGTTTATGCCATATTTAACGAGATGGCGCCACGCATTCCATCAATAATTAAGTATTCCAAATTAATAAAGTATTCCAAATTACCCTCATTTCCTTTATACAGGGTGTTTCTAAATTCATGCGACAAAATTCAGGAGGTGATTGCTATTATGAAATTAAGATGGGTTTTTCCTATAACAAAATTTCCTGAGTCCACCCCTTTCCGGGATATCACCCTTAAAAGATGGTGACTAAAACTAAGTTTTTATTTTTTTACTAAAATTTCAGTAAAGCTAGAAACTTTTGTAATTTTTGTGCACTCGCAAAGGACTAACCACGGGTATTTTTTCAATATTCCTGTTACATTATAGGGGGTGAAATTAATTTTATTTCATAAAACTTCATCTCGAAAAAAAGTTTTAATATGAAATAAAGTAAGGGTTGCTAATTTCAGCCACTTATAATGTAACAGGAATATTAAAAAAAATACCCGTGGTTAGTCCTTTGCGAGTTCACGAAAATTACAGAATATCAGGTTTCTAGCTTTTAGAAAAAAAAAATAATTTAATTTTAGTCACCACCTTTTAAGGGTGATATCTCGGAAAGGGGTGGGCTGAGAAAATTTTGTTATATGAAAGACCCATCTTAATTTCATACGAGCAATCACCTCCTGAATTTTGTCGCATGAATTTAGAAACATCCTGTATAATAAAATTGCAAAATACAGATCATGGTTAAAAGTATCAAATGCTTTTGATTAGTCAAATAAAAACGACACAGGTAACTTACTCCGATCAAGGGCAGCCAAAATATCATCAGAAATTTTTATTAATGTACAAATGTATAACTGTGACCAGCTTTTAATTCAGACTGTAATGAAGGTATTACAAAATTATTGTTCAATTGTACCTGTAGTTGAATATTAATAACTTTTTCTAAAATCTTTGATAAAGTCTACAATACAGTGATCGGTCGTAATTGTGGCAACATTTATGGATTATTCACTTTAGGCAAAAGAGTAACAAATGATTTTTTTCAATTTTTTCTGCGTCTTTTTTTCTTCATCTTCCTGAATTCGTATATTCAATTTAAGCGTGTGATTTTAGGTTCAGTTTTCAATTATTTATAATATTCATTTTTTCGTTGGCAAATTATTTTATCTCACATATGGTTTTTGCTTTTCTGTCATCTATTTCTCCAATGATATGTACAGTGTTCGTGACTTCCTTGGTCTGCCTCCTTTTCGTTTTTTTTCTTCTTATATTTTTAATAATATGTCCTTTATTTCTATTGCGTTTATTTTAGTTTACAGATTCTATTAGACATTATGCTTAGTTATTATACTTATATTTTTTCAAACATGGTCTTATACATTTTATAAGTATATTTCTGTTATTTTTCTTACACTCGTCAATTTTGTCATATTGTAATATCATTTCTATAATTTCATCAGCTGATTATGTATTATTATAGACATATATTGTTCCTTTTTATCTTGGTTTGTATATTAAAAATTTTTAGCTTATTTTGGAAATATAATATTAAATTAAAAACGGACAGCAACATTGTCAATGTACAGCCATGTAATATAATCATGGATTGACGTCTAAATAATATTTCCAATTCACCAAAATGTGGGTTACAGCCAACTTCTCGGCTATTTGCACGGGTAGAAAATAAAAGTAATTTAAAAATAATATATTCAATGTGTTCTAATTGCAAAAAGGCAAGTAAAAGTCACCAAAGTGCGACAGTCAGTTCCGTCTCATAAAGTTACACAGTTCACTATATTTACTTACAGAAATATTCATGTAATCGGCCAAGTAGGATGATTATTTGGAAATACCAGTGTATTGGTCACGATCATAGATAATTTATTGTACTCGTATATGAATAAAAGAGATAGATTTTTACGAGAAACAAACATATAAGTGAAATATATATCAGTTTATACCTGAAGATGAAAACTGAATGGACTTTCAAGCTAATGAAAAATTTCCAAATGGTTTCGCATATTTTATACTTTATTTCCGAAATTGGGTAAGAATTAATTATTTAACATTAATAACGTCACATATAAATTATCAGTAAGATGATTTTTGAAGTCAATCTAATGATATTTATATATCTATGTTTTTAATGGATAAATTTCGTTAGATCCGAAATTTTATCACCTAATACAACTTGACAAAGCTGCTTCAAATGCTAAGAATTCCATGTCACAGCACATAATCTCGACATAATACTAACTAATATTTAAAGGATAATAATAACATTATTAATAAAGACTGATCTACAAAAAACGGTTCTAAATTTAGCCATGACCCGACAGATACAAGTCACAACCGTAATAACTACGAGTTGCTTTAAATTAAATCCAAACTGGCACTCAAAAGTGAGAAAAATTATTGTATTCTCGACGAAAGAGATTTTTTACAAAGCTTACTTTAAATAATTATTAATAAAGATTGTTCCACAAAAAATGGTTCTAACGTAGGCCATGAGCCGGCAGATACAAGTTACATCCGTGATAGCTACGCGCTGTTTAAAAGAAAATTCCACACCTGTAATTTTGAACCAATCAAAATACATGTTTTTGACAGATCACCATGGCAACGGAGGTATTTTAGTGGAAATTTTTTTCTCGTGGGGTACCCAACAGCGAATTATACTGGAAATTTTTTGACGTTTACAATAACAGACCATTTTTGACAGACTGGTTTTTATTTGTTCACATAATAGGTTTAGTTTTGATACATTTTAATTACAATGCTAAGGTGTTTTCTATATTCTTCGGCCACTTCTTTTCTTCTTAATGGCGAAAATGCAGGACTTTGGATGCTTTGAATTATGTGTCTATGTCTAATAAAATATATATAATATTTAGACACTAATTTATTCACCTTTTTCCCATTCAGCACTTTGAATTTTGCGTAGTTTAGGTGCAAATATTCGTGGACAATTCGGAACAAATTTTCGTTTTTCAAGTTGGAGCGACAATCCTCTATTACTCCGAGTAAGTAAGTCACGGTGCAATGATTGATCATTACATCAGACAATTTCACGCATATTTTGCATAGCGTATGATTTTCAAATCGATTCATTTTTAAACAAATAGATAATTTTGTTGGTTTTACTTGCTGTGCAATATTCTTTATCGCAACAAAACGCGAGTTATTTAATGTTTTGAACTGTCAAAATACAATGATCACAGCCTCCTACGATTGATGCTTGCTGACGCTGGTTATGAATTTCATACCATTTTAAAGCGCTCATAACGCATGTTAATAAAAACGCAGAAAAACAATTTTCTACCACTTGTAGTTATTCAAAACTTACGTAAAATTAAAGAATATACTATTTTCTGGTATTCCCATGCAACTACAATGAGTAGAAATAAGCCATTTGAAGGCCTAAATAATTGCAGCGAAACATTTTTTTACGTCGGGCCGCTTGACAACTTCAAAACTGAAATTATATTCGAGGTTAGGGTCTCACTTAGTTACCATGACAACTCAACAATCAAGGCGACAACACCTTTTATGTTTCACTGGTGACTTGGAGAAAATAATTTGCATTGTTGAGAAACGAAAAATAAATTTTAAAAATATTTAATTTTCAACCATAATTCGGCGTGGAATTTTCTTACCGAATACCACGCGAGGTCAAATTAATATCAGGAAATTTTTTGACCTCTAGTGGTATTACTAGTGAAAATCCAAAAATGAGAAAAATTATTGTATTCACGACGAACGTGATTTTTTACAAAGCTTACTTTAAATCATTATTAATAAAGATTGATCCACAAAAAATGGTTCTAAATTAGGCCATGACCCGACAGATACAAGTCACGTTTGTGATAACTACGCGTTGCTTTAAATTAAATCCAAACTAACACTCAAAAATAAGAAGAATTATTGTATTCTCGACGAACGTGTTTTTTACAAAGCTTACTTTAAATCATTATTAATAAAGATTGATCGACAAGTAGGTCATGACCGACAAAACAAGTCATATCCGTGTTGAGGGGATTCTTACTTTTAAAAATAGGCTTAAATTTGAAGGATTTTTGGAATGGAATTGTAATTGATCTAGTTATCCGATGTTATTAAAAATATATATATATGTTGTATAAACAACTGAAACTTAGATTACTCTTCATTCAAAATTTTCCAAAAATCTATAGGAGACACATTAAAAAAATTAAAAGTTGACTTAAACTCGACCAACTTCAAAAAATTATTAGGCGTATATTTTTATAAATATCAAAATAAATATGCTTTCAAAATTTCAATTAATCTGATGCGTTAGAATGGGGCATGTTCAAAAATTTTGAAATTTTTTTTATGAATAGTAGAGTTAAAAATAAAACTACATTTTTTTTATTTTTTTTTATCTATTCATTTGCCGGAGTTATGAATTTTTTTAAAATTTATGACGTCACCGGGAATAGACCAATAGGAGCTAGCGCACAACGTTGCCGGCTAGAAGGTTTACGAGAAGTGATGTACGTTCGTTTGTGTACTCCTTCTTACTTTTAGACTTCTAAAACATCGTTAAACAAATATCTTTTAAATATATAATATCAAATGTTTTTTGAAAGTGTTGTTTCTGTTTAAACTTTTACTATATTTAAAGTTTTATTGTTTTAAAAGTCACTTAATAATTCAGAAAATGGCAAAACGGCAGCACTGTATGTCATCTGTCATAGTGTCTCCATCAATAATTTATTTGGAATTTGAGTGTTTATTTTGTACTTTTTATAAATAAATATTATGACTACGAAAAAGTGTTTTGTTCCAGAATGTGATAATGATTCACATTCATCTTCAAAAATATTTATTAGTGTTCCTAGAAATTTGGAAAGAAGAAAATCAACCTTCTACTAGCGATGTTTCTCGTAAAGTTTTTAATAAAAATACACCGGATTATCAAGATGTAGCAGCAATTTCTGCTAATTGTCCCCTTCAGGAAATTGAAAATGAGGCTACTAGGTGTATAACCTAAAAACCCTTCTGGAAGAAAATGCAGAATCTCCTGAAAGTTTTGAAGATACCGAATTTATTCATCATTTTGTGGAAGAACTAGTGATAAAGAAATAATAGAAAAATGTGGGTATTTAAACAAACTGGTTCCTGGATCCCATATAATGGCAGATAGGGGTTTCAGAATATTTAGCTACTTGAAAACATGGGATGCACTTTAGTAAAGCCACACCTAGTGTATCACAGAATGAAAAAAAGTTCTCCAGAAGATGTACAATTAAGTAAAAGAATAGCATCTCTAAGAATACATGTGGAAAGAGTTATAAGAAGGGTTAGTTAATTTAACAAGTTAAAACCACATTCGTGTGTGAATTTTAAGCAAGTACATTTACTTAGTAATATCTGCATAATTGTTTGTTAACTTACAAGAACCTATTTTGTAAGAGTAAATATTAATTTAATAAATTTTTTTTGTTTGTTTTTTTAATTTAATTTACCTAATTATCACATTTCAGGGATTATAATGAGTTTTTAAACAGCCAATGTAATTTTTTATAAAATTTTAACTTTTCGAACAAATCAAAGAGGAATGAGTACTTGTATATGCATAGATTTTTTTGGGACTAAAACTACCAAAACAAAGGCACCTATTTACAGCAGTTTAAAATGAAACATTTTGACAAAAACGCTTATGTCACAGTGATAAATATTAAAAACAACCAAGTTCAGTTGAATGTGGTAGCAAAGTCTATATATTCCAATAAATCGGGTAACTACATGTGGTATCACTGGTGATAAATTTAAAAATATCACAATTCTTGCTACCTTTTTCAAAAAACCAGAAAGTGTGCCTTCTTATCAATCCTTTATGAAAATGACAACAGTGATAAATGTAAAAAAAAAATTTAATGTTGCTATTCGTTATTACGATAGTAAAACATGTTTGCAGTTCCGTTTATTTTTTATAAATATCTAAGTAAAAACAACCAATGTCAAAGGGTTATAATTTTTTTTCTGTTGAACCAAATATATCACAAAATTTAAAAATTGATCATAGGTCAAGCAAGTAATACCTTTATTGATAGTAGCTTTAAAAAAGGAGAAAGAATAATATTGACTTAAATTATTATTATTATTATTAACATTGGTGATTTTTAATAAAAACTCTTCAATTATTGTTTACAAACAAAAATATAAAAATCTGTGAAAATTTTATTTATTAATATTTTAATAAAAAATGAAGTAAAAAACAATTTATTTACAAATAAAAAATATATATACAAATCCTAAGAATATAAAAGTACTGATTTATTTTCCTGTAGTGGATGAAGAGGTTTCTTTAACAATCTAGCCAAGTGTACATCAATATTTACGCATTTTGATAAATTAGAGCCTTTCCAATAACACTGAATAGATGTTACAGATGGTTCTTCACTTCTTCTATGAAGCCACATATTTACAAAATAACTATATAACCGGCTACAAAATGCCTTTATTTTATGTAACAAGACGAGCAGAGCTTTACTAGCTCTGAACCTCGGATTTTCAAAACTTAAAAAAAAACAATCTCACCACATTTTCACATTTTTGAAATATTATAGAGCTTTTCGAAAAAAACTGCTATTTTTAAAAATACAATTTGTTTAAACAGCTATGTCTCATTTTAGGCTATTGAGTATTATAAAATAAAAAATTACGGGATGCTTTGTTAGCTTCAAACTAATCAAGCAGAGCACCCCAGTTTTTTTTTAAACCACACCACGTTTTTTGGCTCCTACAATATTATAAAATATTCGAAATTTGGCATTTTAAAAAAAATTCGCAATTCCTTGCTGACTTCAAAGTTTTTTTCTGAAAACAAATGTACTTACCACATTTTTAGGATTTTAAAACAGCCTAAACATGTGTCATAAGTAGTTGTTTTTATATATAAAAAAAAAATTAAAAAACTGAAGTGTCCTGCTGACTTTGTTCCAACAAAGCACCCTGTATTATTTAAAAATAGCAATTTTTTTAGTAAAGTTTTACAATATTTCAAGAGTCTAAAAATGGGGTGTGGTTTTTAGAAAAAAGCTTTAAAAAACCGAATTGCTCTGCTGGATTCTTTCGAAGGTTAGCAAGCACCATGTATTTTTAAAAATATAATATTTCAAGTGCATAAATATATGGTGTTGCTGTTTTTACAGAAAAAACTTTATAAAATAGAGGTGCTTTGCTGACTTTGTTCGAAGCTATAGAGCATTTTAAGTTTTGCAAAAAACGAGGAGCATAAAATTTTTGAAAAGGGTATAAAAATAGCCTAAAAATATGGCATATTTTTTAACTCAAAATTTCATAGGTGCTCTGCAGCATTCTTTGGTATCATAATTATTACTAGGTTCACTAACAAAATCTGTTTCTAGATTATTTTAACACTTGCTGCGATTACAAAAAATTCCTATATGTCAAAATTAGAAAAAAAATATTTATAGGTATAAAGGGCCTTATAAACTGTTTATTATATGTAATATAAAAACAAAAAAGCATAATAAATATTACAAACCTTGACATGCAGCATATCCCAAGCATATTGTGCACTAAAAATTTCATTTTTGTTATTTACAATGCAACCACATCAGAAGGTTTTTGCCGTACTTTATGTTTAGGTGTAATTTGTCTCCTTCTCTCTTATGGAAAAAGAAATTATCCCCATATTCTTGCTTGGCAGATCTAAAAATAAAACCTGAGATAAATATGTTTTACTTGCTCCATATAAACTGTAACTACCTACTATTAAAACAAAGTCTTACCTTTGTGACTTTTGTAAAGTGAGTATTGTTAAAAAATGCAGTAATCATATTTTCGTTTACAATGGGTAAAACACTTGATTCAACTTTTATAAATCCAGCTGATTCATATTAATAATAAAATTAAACCAAAACAAAAAACTAAGGTTAGATGGTGTCAATTTTAATGTCACTTAGATGTGCGTTCACTTCGACATTCTGTGTGTTGGTTTGTTCGTTGGCTTGGTTTTGTATAACAAAAAAAACTTCGACACAAGATGATTGGTCTATTCCCGATGACGTATAATTTCAAATTTTAAATTTCAATTGGGCTTAATTTAAAAACTTTTGGCTTTTTTAACGAACTGACTATTTAGAATAACTTGTATAGCGACTAACTATTACAATATAATTTATAAAATAGCATATCTCACATGTGAACATGGCCCATTGTAATAATTTCATTTTAAAAATGCATTGTTTTTAATGCCAAATCCAAGCGTATACTCTCTATCCTTCGCATGCTTTCTTTGTCATCATGGCGACGCGGCGGCCTGCAACAAGAAGTGATCCTCGGGATTGAACGCTACGACTGCACGTGCTTCTGTGTGTCTATAATCTTTTTTGCACACAAAACTACTTTGATTTTTATGTAATTTTAATATAGGAAGTGTTCGGGGTCGCTAAAAAAATTTGAAATTTCTGAAATTAAAATTACGGTGTGTCTCGAAAGGAATGAGACACGGAACAACAACAGATAATTTACATAAATCTATGAAAATGTAGCTAAATTTACCTATTTAGAGTAAATTTTAAGTCAGATACAGGGTGCTTGAAAAAATTATTTTGATTTTTTTTTAAATAATTTGGAAAGAATCGTATTTTTTGTTGTTTTTACACTTAAGTGGCAGTCCGTTTGTCTTTTAGCATAAAAAAACTGTACCTTAACATTATGTCGCTTAATACAAGCTTAATACCTACTTTCGGATAGGTAAGTTTGGCTAAATCGTGATATTTTTACATAAGAAAGTTACTAATATGCTGCTTTTTCTATTCTTATGGACCTTGTATAAATATTTTTTGAGTTTTTTGAAATTATACAGGGTCCCTGAAGAAGATCTCAATAACAATCTAAGTAGTGGAACTCATTGTGATACATTTAACAGAATAATTTTTAGAATACTAAGGACTAATTTCATAATCAAATTAATGGAAACTTCAATATTAAAAGAACACTTTTAATGTTTTATCGATTTTATAAAACAAATTTATTGAAAAGTACACTTTAAAGCTTCGTTTAACTAAATACCCGTTTGTGCTCCTTTAAAAGCTTTAAACTGTGCTTTTTCTGATGACGTTTAAAAGTTTTTAGTTTTAATTGAAACATTTTTATGTAAAGTCAGTAATTTACAAGCTCTATTTTGAAAAAGATTTTTATATGTATCATGACAAAAATAGTATTCTATTAGCTATACAAACCTTTTCAAATATTTCCAAAATATTTCCAAAATATTTCCAAAATATTTCCAAAATATTTCCAAAATATTTCCAAAATATTTGAATATTTTTCAGAAAAAGCACTAAAAAAATACTATAAAATGAACCAAAAAATTTTATTTTTAAATAACTGAATTAAACTTTAATTTTTCACAGAGAAACCCTTTTTTCTCATTTCGGATATCCCAAACTAACATTTGAAATGGATTAAACGCAATAAATTATAATTAATAATAGGTACTCTACGGTTTGTATTTTCGATAAAAGGGTTCTTAAAATAGTTAATAGGATTTCCCATGGCATTACCCTGCTTCCTTTGTTCTACACTACAGGTATTAATTCCTAGAATATTTAAAATTCAAATCCTTCAATTTCATTTTCACCTACTTTGTAAAAATCCGAAATCATTTTACAAATATATGTCGAATAAATATTTATACTTTATAATTAAATATAAAACATTTTTAAAAAACAAAAACATTTCATAGGAAACCTAACTTTAAGAAAACCATTATAAAATGACATATTTTAAATGAGGCTTTAATTTAAAGTGAACTTTACCTGGAAGCTTCCTTTGTTTAAATCTGCCTTTAGGATTCGATTATGACCTACCTATTTGTCGTGCGGTATCAAATTGGGGTGGCAAAAAACTGATCGAAAGCATTTGATTGAATTGGAAATTTGATCGAAGATACATTTTATCAAATAACATTTTATCGAATAACATTTGATCGAAGATATATTTTATCGAAAAGACAATAGATCTAAAATTAATTACATCATTAGGACAATATAGCGAAAATCAACATTAAAAATAATAAAATATAAAAAAATCAAACGAAACCATGCAACCGTCCGTCTAATCCCTATTTTCTGGGAATCTAAACTCAGCATTTATCGTCAAATTAGGTACTAATGTCAAATTTTTCGATATTTCCAAACAATAGCTGCCTAATTTAAAAAACACTAATTTACCTAACCTACAGTTCATCAAATTTCTAGAGGTGTTCGACAGACAGAGAACGCGCTACGTGTGACTAAGATAGCTATTGTACAGTCTGCTAAACAAGTTATTTTAAATAGTTTTTAATATTTTTAGGTAATTAAATTTTAAAAGTGTGGAATAGTTTAGGGATTAAATTGGTCTGATTGGACTTTCTTAGAACGTTTTTAAAAGCAGCTAAAGATAGTATGTAGAATTAAAAATAATTATTGTGCCATAAAAGGTGTTTTGGAATTCCTTCAACCTTTTGAAATTGAGTCAGAAAATATAAATTTTATAGGATAGCGGAAAATACCTATAATTTTTTTGTAGGCCTTTGTAAATCTTGAAAATAGTTTATATTTTATTTCTACCTTATTAAGGAAAATGGTACCTATTATTAATAACGGTTGTTTCTGAAACATTACTAAAATTTTCGAAATTTTGTTTTTCTACAAAATAATAAACTATACTATTTAGAAAAAAATTTATTTCTCTTATAATTTTATAAAAAATAACAGGGGAATATTTACATTTCTTGATCTATTAAACAAAACGATAAATTATCTCGACGAATGACACCATGTTCTAGTACGGAAGTACATTTTTGTTGGTAGTTTCATGGGTTTCATATCAATTTTTTCTATTTGTAGTTTACACGTACATATACCTCTTAACACTTGTTTGCTTTATTAAAAAAGTGTGTTGTTGTGATTTACGTCGAAATAAGTCAAAAACAACTTGAAACCCCATATAAAATCAAAAAGGAGAAACGGAAAAAAATTTAACCTGTAAATGAACACAACTCAGAAACAAAAATAGCTATCTAATAATAAAAAAATAAAATTTGATTCTTGTGCATCTTCGTTGTAAAAATAGATAATAATTTTTTGATCTTAGGTACAGATATAATTTTAATGGTCTTCCGAAAAACTTTCTTCAGTTTCCATATCAGATTCAAAATCAGTCTCACTGTCACTGTTTAAGTTAATTATAAATCTATCAGTTGTCTCATCCAAAGTAACTTCTCTGTCATAAAATTTAGATTTCCACATTTTAGCATTATTACAACGAGATTGCCACTCCTCTTTAGAAAACGTATCAAAAAAGTCTTCACACAACAGTTGTACGTCTTGCCTCTTAAATGTAGTGTTGTTACTAGCTACATATTGTTTCAATGATGCCCACACTAATTCGATCGGATTAAGATCGGGATGATACGGTGGCAAACGCAAACAACTAAAACCATGTTCATTTATCATTTCTTCAATTGCATACCTCTTAAATCGTGACTTATGCAATAGCACTAAACTGTATAATTGCGTTTGGAGCATATCCTCTTCGTAAGCAATATTATGATTCCTTAACCAATCCTGCATGTCAGCTTTTTTAGAAGTTGACGTTGGTGCTTTATTTACCTGGACATTATGGTAAGGAGCATTATCAACAATAATGACGTTTCTTGGAGGAAGGTTCGGAAACAGCTTTTCTTTCAACCATTTAGAAAAATTATTAAAATTCATTTCATCGTGGTAGTCTCCACTTTTGGTTCCAGATTTGAAAATTAACCAGGCATTCGGAATAAAGCCCATTTCACCTCCTGCATGGACAATAATTAGTCTATCACCTTTATTAATTGGTTTCTTTAATCCCTCATTTGAATTATCACTCCAAGCTTTCTGGTGTGTGTGGGAGGCATGAATGTATGTTTCATCTAAGTAGACAATTGGACGGCCCTCTGCTCGATAACTTTTTAAACGAATCAGATAATCTAAACGTAGCTTTTGAATATCAAACCTTTCCATTAATATTTTTCTGCTTGTTTTTGTTTTCCGCCAACGAAATCCTAGCGACTTTATTATTTTTCTTAAACTTTCATAGCTTCCTTTGTACCCTGTAGCTTCTCTAAATTTAGTCAGAATTGTTTTTAATGTTGGAACAATATTTTCCGAGATTAACATGAACAGAATAATTCTTTTTAAAATACCTTTGTCAGCTTCATCTAAATCATTAACTGTTTTTGGTTTTTTAATGGTTTTTCTTGGTGATGAAAATTCCGATATCTCACGGTTATCGATTCTTTTTTCTCTCCAGAAATGCGGACGGCAGTGTTTTTAGATACTCCTGTGGCTGCAGCAACACGATCATTTACATTTTTAAATGGTATTGAAGGTGAATTAAAGTTTCCTTCTCTTCTCATAAACTCTATAACATTGGCTATTATTTCGCGAGATTGACTGTTAATCACGCGGCCTCTTAATTTGCTATTAAACTCCATACTTAGGTTCTATTAAACTGTAATGAGCAAAAAACACAAACGAAAATAAAAGAAATGTTTTAGCGAAATTTACATCTGACATTTACGTCTGAATAAAATAGTGAAATACTTGATGCGCAGAGTGTACTTTCATTGCGTAAATCCGTCGGCCCCGCCAACCGATGCCTCTCAGTAGTGCTTTCTCTGTCTAGCCGTCGAAAGCCTCTAGAAATTTGATGAACTGTAAGCGACCTGGAGCCTTCGAGGGGTAGCTTTACAAACAAAAAACGAGAAAAGTAAAAATAACTTAAATAATTTACCTAACCTGTGCGACCTGGAGCAATTTAAATTTTACTGATTGCTCTCAGACAGATAAGGTAAATAAATTAAGTTGTTTTTTATAAAAACGAAATTATTTATCTAACCTGCGCGGCCTAAAGCCGTCGAGGGTTGTTTCGCAAAAAAAGAATATCCTAAATAAAGAAAAACAAAATATCCAAACCAATTTACCTAACCTGCACGGCCTGGAGTCTTTTAAATTTAACTCATTGCTCTCGCACAGGTTAGGTAAATTAATTAAGTTTTATATTTTTTCCAATTTTATGTAGGTATATTTGGTTTTTCGATCAATTGCTTTTTCTATTAAATCTATTCTTGATCAATTTTCTTTTCGATCATTGTTCTTTTCAATTATTTTTCTTTTCGATCAAATGTATTCTATCAAATGTTTTCGATCAATTTTGTGCCACTCATCAAATTGTTCGTAATAAAATATGAAGATTTAAATAAATAAGCATAAGTTAAAGTGCGTTTAAATCCAATAACATAATCTTTCCAGGTATGCTAAATCGGTTAGTGAAAATTTAAAAAGCTAACTACAAAAAGAATAATAATCTTCAAATAGGTCGGCCACTGAAAACAGAGAAATACTCTCTATTAGATGGCCCTAATAGACCAGTTAATTACAGCATTTGACAAAGCGATGTTCTTGAGAGTAACCAGCTCCTCAACTGTTATCGGTCTCAACCATAGATAAATTAATATTAAAAGATAAACCGTTTAAATGCACGGCACTGGTAACAAGTGGTAGTTCCCAGCCATACTACTTGGAGCCACCGTCGCAAATAAGACGATAGCGATGTTGTCAGTTTCCATAAACTTTCATGACATTAGAGTTATTTCAAACGCATAAGCTGCACCTTATTTTGTTTTTGTCGTGCTCGATACCGTCCATACAATGGCCATACTATTGCTGAGATATTTTAAAGAGAGGTTTGGCAACTGTGTTAATAACCTCGTTAAAAATGAAGAATAGAATGGCGGAAGGCGAAATGGTCGAAAAATGCAGAAAAACCATCATACAATAAAAGTTATTATGATGTGGATATAATTATCCTTCGATAGTTAAGTTATTATTAGGTTAAGAAGATTGATAAGTGCTGATTTGATGAAATTAGTAAGTATTAACAATATAATTTAATAAGGTGTTAGATTTGTTTGAGGACTTTGTATATCATTTTCTTATAGCCTTAACGAAGTATAATTTCATTTTGGATCCATTTTCAATTCTTTGTTAATATACCTATTTGTAACAAAACATATATCTGGCCCTGGTAAAATTAAGTAATCTTTTTCAGCCCCTTAATTTAAATAAGTATTATTATAATATTCAGCAGGCAGGTTATTCAAATAAAACCTTTTTTTCATTTTCCTTCCGATATTAAAATTCGCGAAAACTGTTTTAAGAATTTACATTTTATCTTTAGATAATAAAATTCGCTATCTTTGTAAAGATCATTTTTGCCAGATTCTTTTAGTAAAATTGCTTCAAAACGTAAACGACTAATTGCAAATTCTGTACCAATTTTATTAGCTAATAGTACATCCAGTTTAACTAAATACTCAACCGAAACAGTCAGATTTTAGAAAATGTTGAGGCTGAAGCACATACACAGTAGCATAAGATAGATTTGCTAATCTGCAACGAAAAACAAGAAATTATTTGCAAACGTAAACTTAGTATTAGTGATAAACAATTTAAACAACCGTCTATTAAAAATGAAAAGTCAAAAACTCAAAATTTGTTAGATCAACTAGAACAGATTAGTTGAAATATAATTCAAATCGACTATTGCACTATGAGAAATAAACTGAAAATAAACTAATTTTAGACAAATTAAAAATAACTTTTTTATAAGAAAGGGCAACATTTTGATAAGAAAAATTGTTCAATAAGATGTAAGTAGGTATGTACACTTTTTGTTTTTATAGGAAACCCCTGACACCTGCATCAAAATTTGGTCCAGTTTTCCAAGAATGAGAGGAGAATACTATTAATTTCACTTACAGTTGTTATTTGTACATGTTATTTATGTAATAAACGTTTAATGGCACCTTACTTTTATTAAATGATTAAACTATACCTATATACCTGTTTCAAATATTTTAATATATTTTTAATTTATATTTTTTGGAGTTTTATTACTTAAAAAAACTAATATTTATGTTAAATACAGTATTTTAATGTAAATATTAGTTTTTTTAAAGTAATGAATGCCAAAAAATGTAAATAAATAATAAAGGACATTTGAATGAGCCGCGTTTAGGCTTGACACTCTTCTTATTAATTTTCTTCATTTATGTTGACTCTAACTGTTAAGTTAATCAGCCAAATGTGTAGCGTGCGATGGTGGCTCCAAATAGTATGGCTGGGAACTACCACTTGTTACCAGTGCCGTGCATTTAAACGGTTTATCTTTTAATATTAATTTATCTATGGTCTCAACCAATATTCGAACAGACCAGTTGATTGGGGCACATCAGCAAGCGACGTTCATGTGAATAACTTTGTCAACTTTTGATCTATTTAACTAAAATATTATCTTCACGTCGGTTTTACTAGGTTACATGTTAGCAAATAAAAATGATAATTAGAAATGCACCGTCTAGAAAAAGGTAAGAATCCTCTTAATTACGCGCTGCTCTAAATAAATCCAAACTGACATTTAAGGAGAAGAAGAATTGTATTCCCGATAAGCGTGTACTTTTTCCAAAGTCTACTTTAATAACATTTTTTTGTGGACGATTCTTAGTTGTACACACTGAATTGTGTGAAATTTTAGTAGTCCCGCTTGATTTGAAATGTCATATGAAGAAATATTTTTTCTGTTTAATTGTTTCTCTAATGGATTCACCATCAAATTAAAAACGAAATGTTGTTTTACTTGGTAAATTAGAAAGTAAAGTTGTCCCATTATTTTAATTAATCCGTTTTTGGTGCAGGTAGACTATTGCTGTAACAAAATAAACAAACATTTTATTGCTGTTAGTGCGTTAGAGAATATTTAAGTTTTCTATCTTTAACCGCAGCATAATAAAATAATTAAGGTTTGAAGACAGTCGACATAGTTAAGGACAGAGGGTGTATTTCTTATTTGTATCTACATTTATAATATCACAGAATATAAACAATCACCTAAATCATAACAGGGTAAACAAAATAAAATAAATTACTGCAGGTTAGCAGTTTTGTACGTGCTAACTTGAAAGATCTAATTTCGTTATTTTAAAATAATATTTTTATACAATAAAATAATTAAATTATTGCATATACAGGATGTTCTTTTATTTTCTTGATGTTCAAGATTAAACATACTGGCGACTCTTAGATGGACGATGAGGGTTTTTGGGTTTTAGCATGGAGAACTTCAATCGAATAAAAGTTCCTTGGTTTTATATTAGTCTAATTCGCTTGATACGAGCTTCGAGAAAGGAGAGCTTTAAGCGGGCAAAAGTTCCTTGGTTGTATGGTTGTCGAATTCGCTTGATACGAGCTTCGATTAGTTTTTTAAAGCGGTTGTTCTTGGGTATGTAGAACTTTAATAGAACGAAAGTCCCTTGGTCGTATAGTTGTCGCTTGATACAAGCCACATATCAATTACTTTTAGAATGGAAACTGCAATGTTAAAATTCGAGACAGTTTTGTAACACCCGGTGAGCGTTCTTTGAACTATTTGGTGGAAGTGGCGCCATCTCGCTGTCACTTTAGTTAACACAAAACGCGGGAACATTCAAAATGGTCATTCAATATTTAGCTTAAAAGTGGTAGTCAAATTAAGATTTGTTCATACCAACTCCTTTTTTACGTTTATTGTAGCAATAAAATTATATGTGTTACAATAAAGCAAAAAATGAGTAGTATGAACCAATCCTAACTTGACTACAAGTTGAAATATTTTTACAAAAAATTGAAAAGCATGATCAACAAAAATAATTTATTAAACCAAAAAAAACATACAAAATAGAATAATTAAATGTAGCGTGTTAATTAGCTGGAAAGTTAAGTCATTGTCCATAGAGGTTGCTCCCCTCATTAGGCCGTTTTGGCTTCCACGATGCAATTCTTCCACTCCAAACGGTTTGAAGAGAGTTCGTACTAGAACAAAATAAAAAACAGTATAAGTAAGAACCTGAATTAAATCAATATCAAAATCAAATGTGTTAGGCAGCAGGAAACGTGAGGTATGAATACAAAAAGGTGAAGTGACTATTACTTCCCTGATTAGGCCGTTTTGGCTTTCACGATGCAATTTTTCATCTCCAAACGGTTTGAGGCAAGTTGTGTGTGTGAGATTAAATTTAGGTTTCTCTTGGCTACGGATACTAAGCCCATTCGTCTTGAAGAAAGTTCGTACCAGAACGAAATAAAAAACAGTATAAGTAACAATCTGTATTAAATCATTATAAAAATCAAGTGTGTTAGGTAGCAAGGAAAGTGAGGCATGAATACAAAAAAGTATAGGGCATGGATGTATTTGAGTTTGCACTGTAAAATATTGTATTTTGTCAAATAACTTGGTTATTCTGGCTGAAAACCTGTGATGCCAGATATAAAATATCAAAAAACTATCCTTGTTTTATAAATTTGAAACAAAATATATAAAGGACAAGGTACTTGGACTTTAAAAACATAGTAACCATTACAAAGAGAATAAAAAATAAAACAAAAAATAAGAAAAACCATGATGGGACATTACAATGAGAGAAAAATGCAAATCTTACCAACAGTAAAAGTAGTTTTTTCTGAAGATTGTTTCAAACCTTCACAACTAGTTGAAGCCTCAGAATATGTAACCAAATTTTTTTGATTAACATGCTCGAAATGTATATCATTCGAAGTTAAAGGAACTTCATCTGGTACATGATCAAGACACAGAACTTCCGATTCTGAGAGGAATAATGTTGGATATGCTTCAAAAATTAGACCTCTGTGAGTTTCAGGAACTAAAATTTATCTTCAAAATGTTTATCACATACTAAATAGTTTTTACGAATTTGTTCTGCCGTTTTATTATTGAAAAACGGACTGCGAACAGCCAATACCCAAATATGAAATAAATCATTATTAAGATCGGGTTTGGGAAATCGATGCCTTCTCAGAGTGTTAACAAAACAATTCGGCACACAACAATACGGCATATTTCAACTTTTAAACAAAAAATCACCACAAAAATTTAAAATAAGCTCACAATTGCCGGCAAGATAAAGTAAACAAATTGAAAATTAAAAACACAATTGAACAAGACCAAGTTGACAATACAGTAAACAATAATTTAGAAAATACTTACTATTTATTCTTTCAGGATCCAGGACACTCACAAATAAAAACAAACAATAATTATTAATAATATTATGATATTAATCACAATAAATACTGGTAATGGATGCCAACGAACGACCAATGACATGACAAATGACACTGAGTGACACTTCTCCCCCCAACTCCCACACTTTCCACCATCAATTGTGGATTTCTGTAAATTGTTGTGAACAGCGCCATCTAGAATGCGTTCTTTGAAACAAAAATATAGTTTCAGCTCGGGCTATACCAGTTACCGATACCTGATACAAGCTTCGATTTGTTTTTAAAGCGATGATGCTTCTTGGGTTTGAGTATGGAGAACTTCAATCGAACAGAAGTTCACTGGTTGTCTGGTTGTCGAATTCGCTTGATACGAGCTTCGATTTGTTTTTAAAGCGTTGGTGCTCCTTGGCTTTAGGTATGGTAAACTTAATCGAATGGAAGTCCCCTGGTTGTCTGGTTGGCGAATTCGCTTAATAGGAGCTTCGAGTATGGAGAACTTCAAGTGGGCGGAAGTTCCTTGATTGTATGGATGTCAAATTCGCTTGATACGAATTTAGATTTGTAATTTAAAGCGTTGGTACTTCTTAGGTATGTAGAACTTTAATCTAACGGAAGTCCCAACGTCGAATTCGCCTTATACGAACTCCGATTTGGTTTTAAAGCGTTGGTTTTTGGGTTTTGGCTTGGATTTGGTGGAAATTGTGTTATTAAGGTTGGCAGAAGGACTTCATTTTCTTGTTTTTCTTCATGTTGAAGTTTGCTTTTTCCATAGGTTTTTCAAATTTTTAAACTTTTGCTCGAAGGACCATGAATAATCTTTAAAGATGAATTTTATAATTAATACCACAAAATGGTTTTCATGAATCTTATTATAGAGATAATTTTGTAAAGTATACTACCACACAAAACTGGTAAAAATAAAAAATAATAAACAAAAAATAAGAAAACCATGGATCACTCAGGGTTTAGCCAATTCTATTAAAGAAAAAAATAAACTATACTTACTTACTTAAAAAATCCTAAAAATAATGAAATTAAAGGAAGATATAATAGGTATAAGAATAAAATCAGATCCTTAATAAATATAAATAAAAAAAGTTTCATGAATAATTTAATAGACAAAAATAAAAACTCATCTTCAGCCTTGTGGGACTGTGTCAACAAAATCTGCGGCAAGAAAAAACCTAACACAAAAATTGAAAAAATTATAAAAAACGGACAAGAATTAACAGATGAAAATGATATTGCAAATAACTTCAATAGCTACTATATCGAATTAGGACAGAACCTTGCAAACAACATAGTACCTCCAGATGACTTTGAGGAACAGTTAGACATACTTGAAAACACTATTTATTTATTTAACTGAAATAGAAATAAAGCATGTTATAAATACATTAAAATCTAAAAAAGCGCCCGGATGGGACAAAATAAGAGCTGAAACAATAAAGGAAATAAAAAATGAAATTTAACAACCCCTAACCTATCTAATAAATAAAACCTTTAATGACGAATGCTTTCCAGAATGCCTAAAAATTGAAATTATCAAACCGCTCTATAAAACAGGTGACAAAACGTTGACTCAAAATTATCGACCTATATCATTGTTGTCAATTTTTTCAAAAATATATGAAAAAATCCTTAAATTGAAAATAACAAAAATTTTAAACAAATTAAAAGTCGTAAATGATAATCAGTATGGGTTTAGAGAAAAAAGGTCGACGGAAGATGTAATACATTCTCTAATCTCCAAACTATACCATACTTTAGATACAAAAACACCTGCAATTTGCATTTTTGTTGACCTCTCAAAAGCGTTTGATACGGTATGTCACACGCGTTTACTAGAAAAAATTAAATGTTATGGATTGCGTGGAAAAATATATAATATTTTAGAAAGTTATTTAAAAAATAGAACGCAGTACGTGAACATCAATGGAGTATTCAGTGATCCAAAAACAATTACCTACGGCTTTCCGCAAGGGACTGTACTGGGACCTCTTCTATTCACTCTATATATAAATAGCTTGATGACATTACATACAAATGGAGAAATAATCAGTTTCGCCGATCATATTAGACATACATCCCATACTACCAACCTTGAATTAGTAGAATTCGCCGAGGAAAACGATATAATTTTGTTTTGTTTGCCCTCGTATACCACACACTACTTACAGCCACTAGATCAAGCTTTTTTCAAATCTCTAAAGGAAAACTATTATGATGCTTATAGATCACATGTTAAGGAATAACCCAAAAAGAGTTTTATATAGATTGCAGTTTGGAAAGCTTGGGGAAAATCAGCCACAGCCTTGAATGCAATTTCAGTATTTAGGTCAAGGGGAATACTAACTTTTAATCCCTTGGTCATACCCTATTATGAATTTTTGGCCGTACATCCTGATCCTTCCACAGAAAATCGATTGCAGATTGAACTAGTTCAGAGAAGACCTAAATCTCTCCAACCAGGTCTCTCAGACACTCAAAATCAAGAAATCGTCACCCCTAACAAATCAATATGCTACTGAAGACATTACTCCTAAAAAATCACTTGATGAAATTTACCCTATACCCATGGGCGTCGTTACACAATTCTGTAGGGAGGGGCAAAATTTTGAAAAAATTAAGAATGTTTAATTGTTACAAAATATTTAGGAGTCTGCGTGACTCCTCGTCAACGGTTACAAGTTAAGATTGAGATCTCTTTTATAAAAAAAAATTACTAGTATTATTTTGGTAAGGTTTCTACAAAGTCTCTCTTGGCACCATCTTTTGGTGTATTCTAGTCCTCTTTGGACTCTATCACACATGACATTTCCAAATATTTCAATTTGCATAGAAGTTTGTTTAGGGTTAGGTTCCACATTAGTGGTGATAGAATTCCCCCTGTAGGTACGATTAGTATGTTTAGCATTAAAATTGTTTACAAACCTAAACCCATTGAATGAATTGAGGTATTCGACGCATATTCAATATTTGGAACATAATTGTGTTCCTTAATAAACCAAGATACAGAAACTTTATAAACGTGTCAATTTGAAACTGAAATTAAAAATGTTTACAAAAGTAAAATAAGACAAAATTCAAGTAGAAAAAAATTACAATAACTAACGACTGAAATAAGCGTTACGAAATAAAGACACAAACATTATTCTTCTGAGTATATTATTTGGCAACTTTGTGTTGGCCGGTTATGAGCGGTAGTAGTAATCAATATTAGTTTTATCACCCATCTTCTTCTAAATACCTCATTAAAAGAATGTTTCCTTAGAAAAATTAAGACCTTTATTGATTGTTTCTACATAAATGTTGTTTAAGTTCATTACAACGCTATGCTTTTAGAAATCCCCTTAATTGGTTTCATCATTATATATTTTTTCCTTTATAGCATAAACACTTAGAAACTTGTCTCTATATTGGTTTAGAAACATATCCAATTATGAAACAAACTCTGATGTATAGGATTATTACAAGTAATATTGTTTGCACCAATAACGGGCGTAGGAGCTGTATTTTATGTACTTGGTATAAAATAATTATGAAATAATTTTTTACGTTGTATTTTAAAAAACTGGCGTATGTGTCATCTAGGTATTCTCACAGATGGAAAAGTATATAAGTAAACGCTAAAATATTTTTATTTTCTTTCAGGAATAGTTTTTTCTTGATATTTTCAACAGTAATTTATTTATTAGAGGGTTGAAAAGCCTTTTGAACATTTGTATCTGTAATGTGTGGAGAGTGGGTAACCACACAATACATATTACAACCTCTTAAATTGAGAGGCACCTCTTAGCTCGTAAGCTAGACTACACATTTACTGTAGTTGACAACGTCGCCAAGAGGTGCTTCTTTTATATCGGCCAGTGTTAGCCGTATCTTGCCGAACACAAACCTTCTAATAAATGAGAGCATCGGGGAATCATAGAGGTTATGATCGATGGTCAAAGATGTTTCCATACTTGCCAATGACCAGTCAAAATGCCTGTGATCACATGCAGAATCAGTCTAGTCATAGTCAAGTAATTGTTTGCTGTAGTGTTATCAGAATAACTTAAAAGCTTCCTGGCAACTTTGCAATTTCTTGTTTCGTCATATGTTTCCCAGAATTTCACAAGGAAATTTTCTTTAATTAAGTCTGTCACCACCAATATTGTAAGTCCAATAAAAGGGCCAGTTCCAAAAAGTATTTGGGTAACTGCCTTCTTGGCTAGTAAATCAACAAGATGGTTTACCTTTCGATGTGGCGTGATCTTTGATCTATCTTAAGATGACCACATTGTTGATGGATACTTTGTCCAAAGCCTCGTGAACCTGGGTAAATTCGTGGTCTGTTCAG
The DNA here is from genome assembly GCA_927349885.1 of Psylliodes chrysocephalus. Lineage (NCBI taxonomy): Eukaryota > Metazoa > Arthropoda > Insecta > Coleoptera > Chrysomelidae > Psylliodes > Psylliodes chrysocephalus. The sequence continues at coordinate 55,000,772 of OV651815.1, read as the reverse complement.
GATAAGTAGTGCTTGTCTGCTATCTGTATAGATGAGCATGTCCCGTCCAGTGATATTGTTTCTGGTAAATTCTTTTGCTATGAGTTCGATTTGAACTACACTTTGAACACGTATAAAATCCATTATTTTAACACAGCTTGGTCACCTTTATGGGAGTGTCTACCAAACTCTCAGATCTAAGAGTTCATTTAGACGGTGGAATATATGGGTTAACTTTATGAGTTGAAAACGGGAAAAAGTGGGGAATCCAAATGATAGAAAAATAAGTAAATGGGCTATCATTCCACTATTTTTTAACCCTAGCGGAAGGAAGATAGGCTAAATCCAAAGAATCCTTGTTAGGAGCATTAACCTCTTAAGACGAATATTAGAGATACATACATATGAAAGAGTAAGAAAAATAGAAAAGGATGGTAAACGATAGATAGTTATTATATTCTCTAAATATACCAAATATTTATTAAAATTTTAAAAGTTAACAGATCTGATATCCATATTCGAGTACATTTACAACAATTTTTAATATTCCTTTTCTTTTGTTTAACATATCGTTATAAAATCTTAATTTGAATGGGCCCGTTCACTTTTATTTTTGAATGTGAATTATTTATATATTTATAAAGATATTAAACTCTTTTGTCTGGTGGTACTTTTCCTGTTAAGATATTTTTGCTAGAAGTAAGGGAATTCCCATAAAATTCTTTCAGTGACTCATTGCGTCAGAAAACCCCTAATTCTCTTCAAGTCTCGTATCGGTTAATAGTTGAAAGGGCGCGGTTGTCGGATGTATCATTGCACCACCACTCCTCTTCTGCATTTATTAAAGAAATTTACATGATAAAAATATATTATTTTTTAAAAATAATGTGTTTATATTTTCAGATAAAGCTGTAGGCCCTACCTTTTCTAAATTTTAATAAAAACAATTAGTATTACTCAAGCTGAATATTACCAGATCGAAATTTTATTTGAGAAAATGTATCTGGTAAACGTGACAACGTTGTAAGTACTTCTAAATAGTGTTGTCTACACACACTTCTAGAAATAAATGCAACGTTGCCACGTTTACCAGATAAATATTGCAAATCAAATTTCTACTTTTTGATTATGGTCTGGTTAATTTTCAGCCTGAGTAATAATGATTGTTTTAATTAAAAAGTAAAAAATAAGCTCCCAGCTTTAAATCTGAAAATATAAGTTCATGATTTTTAGAAAAATAATGGAATTTTACTATTTAAATTACATATATAAATGCAGAAATGCTATATTAGGGATACTTCCGACAACCCCGCCGTCTTTAAGCATAACCGATACGAGACGTGAACGGAATCAGGGATTTTCTGACGCAATGAGTCATTGAAAGAATTTTATGGGAATTCCCTTACTTCTGGCAAGAATATCTTAACGGGAAAAGTACCACCAGACAAAAGAGTTTAATATCTTTATAAATATATAATTAATTCACATTCAAAAATGAAAGTGAACGGGCCCATTACGAACAAGACTACATACATTTATTAATACTTTGTATATTATGTTATTTCTTCAAATTAGACACCGTGGAATAGGACAGATTTAAAACTGTTAATCATTTTTACAATGCCGCCGGTAATTTTAAAATTAGTTAATATCTTTGAAGTTAAACCAACCGTTACAAAGTAGACAAGTTCAAAAGTTATAGTTATATGATTTCCAGATGTTTAAAATTGCATATATGACCTATTTTTATACAACACAGTGGCTACTCGTCAACGATTAAGTTAAACATGAATTTTGGTTTTAAATGAAAATATTTTGCATTTGAAAAAGCATGAATGCTTAAAAATAGCTAATTTAATTTAATAACAGATACAATTTGATAATCTACGATGATTACTTATTATTAATGATATATTTAGAAACTCTCATTGAGAATGTAAAAGAAAAAATTGCATATATAGGTAATGTTAAATATTCTTTTCTGGAGCTATATTTTTAAAATCATAATTTCCAATTTTTTAACCATTTCTTCAAATTTAAAAAAAAACTAATTATAATTTTGTTAAAGTGTTAAAGTTTTGTAGTTTGTTTCATTTAAATATGTTTTTAAAGGAAGCAATTTCGACGTTTTTTATATAGCAAGTAATAAAAGTAGGATTTTAAAATTCTCTATTTCAAACGAAACTCTATGTAAAATAACGTATAACCAACACTACAAAAAATATGGAATAACTGGTCATCAAGCGGGGTTCGTGGATAAGTCTACGGGGAGGCTACTTTTGAATATATATACAAATATAATATAATGGTTTTAAAGAAGCAGCATCAATTCAAGAACAAGCCCCATGTTAAATCACATAAGAAATCGCTAAGGTTCATTCTGGCAATTTTTGACGCTTTCAAGGCCATAAGTTGAAGTTCAAATAATGACAGCTGTCAATTAGCATGTCATCTATCAACACTGTTGCCAACCTAACCTAACATCTGCCAGCTGTCAATCCTCTTGTATTTATTTTAATTAAAAGATTTACTTGTAAGTAATAAGGAAACGACGATGATGTATGACTACAATAGCAACAATAATTCCGAAGGATGCCTATACCTTCTTCTTAGCCTTATTCTTAATACTGAACGTTTGACTGCTGGCTTCCCGTATTCATTGATATTTTCTTCATCCAAAAAAGCAATGTCTTCTCTTCTCCTTCAACTTCCTGGTTTTTACAATTTCTGTACTAACCAACTACGGTCCCTTCACAACGTAGCAGCCTTTATTCTATGACTCTTTCAACGTTTCGCTCTTCCTCTTGTTCAGCATCTTCTCCAGTGGTTTTTTTGTGGTTCATTTTAAACCTGCACTGCTCTCTACATTATTTCTGAGTATTCTTCAGTGTTCTTCCATAGTTTGGGCCTTTTTGGCTTCTCGTCACAATACATTTTACGAATTGTCTATGATTTTCCATGGATTTCTTTGATTTTTTATGATTTTCTACGAATATTCGACTATCTATCCACTTTTTAACGTTTCTTTTTTCCTCTTCTTCAGATTCAGCAGTGGTTTTTTCATCATCTCAGGTCTTCACTGCTCTCTGTATAATTTCTAAGAATTCTTCAGTGCTCTTCCAAAGTTTAGGCCTTTTTGGCTTCTTGTATCAATAAATTTTGATTTTCTATGGATTTCTTTGATTTGCTATGATTTTATACAAATATCCGTCTGTCTGTTACCCTTTCAACGTTTCGCTCTTCCTCTTCTTCTTAAGCTTATCCAGTGGTTTCTTTTCCATCTTAAGTCTACACTGTTGTGTGTATGATTTCTAAATATTCTTAAACGTCTCCTGTTCGTCTTTCCTTATCGGTCAGCTACCCTGTTTGTACGTCATCTCCTCCATATCTCAGTTGACATTCTTTACCTTGTATAGGTTGCATCATGTATAATGCTAGTATTATAAATAGAATACTTCTGAAGCAGATTTTTTTAGAATTTCTATGGTTTTTTTCTGATTTTCAATGATTTTCCAAAGATTTTCTATGGTTTTCTATGATTTTCTATGTATTTTCTAGGAATTTAATTGATTTTCTTTGAATTTATATGGTTTTCTACTAATTTCCTAAGATTTTCTATGATTGGCGTATATCGTTTTCGCAAACTTTTCAGTAGAGTGCTTGAAAAATTTTAGTAATTTGTCCCTTTTATAAATTAACAACTAAACTAGATACAAAATAGTATATTATGCAACGAGCACGAAATGAAGCATATTTTGCACGAGTATGAACGTTTTAAACACGAGCCGTAGGCGAGTGTTGCAAATCATACGAGTGCAAAATAGTTATTTCGTGCGAGTTGCATACTATAATTTTTTTACGACTGCTTTCTATTACATAAACAAACACAAATCGAATAAAATATTTATTTTATTAACTGGAATAGATTACACTGCAAATAAAAAATTGTGGATAAATAAACTCGATTGAAACTGAAAAACTGGTCAAGCCATACCCCAACCTATTTATAAAAATTAAACGTACAATTATTAAAAACCATTTTTGGGGAGGTAGTGATATTATGTTCAATATTTACATTTTCTTGAATTGACAATTTTCTGCAGTTGTAGTAGATGTGTTTCCCGTTTCTGAAGTTATATTTTTTATCTTATTAGAAATTATGTTGGCTATATCAATCTTATTTGTTAAGGATTCATCTATATAGTTTTCAGCAACAGCTGTAGACTTCCAGCCGCCATGACGCTTTAAAGTGGTTATGTCACCACCAGCATCAACTAAAATTGTTGCCGAAGAACGGCGGAAGCAGTGACCTGTTTATAACTCAGGATTTGGCAATTTCAAATACTTGGCAATATCTTTTCCCATTGCCCCAATTTTATTTAACCGTATTCTTTGAACGGTGCATTTACCTTTTTGGTAATTTATAAAAAACCAGGGATTATTAACATGAGGAGGGCGAAGGTCGGCATATTTTTTAAAAATTTTATAATATTGACCAATTATAGTGAACTTTCGAACAATTTTGGTTTTAGTGTCTGGTACCGTCACCAAAACTGCTTCATTCAAATCATTAAAATTTGAAATTTTCATCTGATGTAATTCATGTCGTCTGCATGCACCCATAATTAACGCAACCTACAATAAAAATTCACAAATTGAAAATACTTTGCATTACACAAATATAAAAAATAAGGTATTTTAAATATAAATAACCTACTTTTGTTACTAAATATATCTCATCGGGAGCTTCTTTTATAAATTTTTCGATTTCATTTGACGTAAAAGTCTTCTCTGAAAATGGGTTTGCGTTCTCACCTTTTTTCCAATTCATGAAGAGGGCATAAGATCGTTGATATAATTTTTTTGATGTTGGTGGCAACAAATTTAAAGTTGTTACTTTTGCAGCTTCCTTTATGTTTGGAGGTGTTAATTCTATATCACTATCACTGTCCATTTTATTAATTTATTTCATAAAAAAAGATAATTATCGTAAGTTCTGTCAATATTAATTATACTGACAGAAACGTCAAAATGATATTATAGCCGCCTTAGTTTTTGATCTACTAAATTAAAATTTCATTTCGCACGCGTTGCTGGGCAACCCGTGCAATATGAAATGTTGTGTAAAATGTGTATGATATCAGTTCCAATAGCCGAATCAAAATGATGATTTATCATTGCAGCCGTAGAAAAATAATTTTTCCTACGACCACTTAGGAAAGTGACACATATCACACTATATAGTCCTATGGAAAGTGCCCTATATCACACGCGTATGAATAAGAATTTACTTTCCACCCGAGTGAGAATATGTTACTTTCCGCAGTAGTTGTCACAAAATGTCAAACACCTAATTTCTATTTTGATCTATGTAATGTCCATATTAATACCAAAATCGATATAATTGTTAAATTATTGAAATCGTTGTAAATTAGATCCTAGATATTTATCTTTAACAATTATTATTAAAATAATTTTAAAATAATGTTTGCTCTTTATTCTGGTTAAATACATAACCGATTAGATAATTCAATTGACACAAGGGCTATTAGCTCTGGTGGTTAGGACGTCGAACTTATCAACTTTGCCATTTTTCGACCGCGTTCGAATCCTGGCGGGGCAGAATTTTTTTTTGTTTTTTTTTTATTTTTTTTTTTAGTTTTTTTTTTAGTTTAGAAAATGTGAAAATTGAATAAATACGATTATTGTTGATTATTTTTTTAAATACATTTTAATTATTATAGGTAGTAATAATAACCTTGGTTTTACATTTTTCTAAAGACATTATTTTGTGGTCGTAGGAAAAATATTGTACATCACTTGTGTGAAAAGTGATTTTCCACACTCGTGCGACAATATTTTCCACTCGTATGAAAAATGTCACTTTCCACACTCGTAATGTAATATACTATTTCGATTCGCATTAGAATAAATTATTAACTTTCTATTGCTAATAACCAATATTAGGTTAATGTATTTACATTAAAGATATTTTTGAAAATATGATATACGCCACTTTGCTAAATTAACGACGATTTGTTTGTCTATCTACATTATTAATAAATTTATTTTTAAAGAATTTATTAAGCTTCGACGAAGAAAGATATATTTTACGAATGCGTATAACATCTGGTGCCAAACGGTCACATATTGGAGTTCGGAGTTACGACTCCTCTCTCTTTCCTAGTCTTAGATTATAATGGTTGGTTATTTGAAATGTTATTTAAAAATAAGTCATTAATTTCACATTAATTAATCTTTCAACTGTATGCTTTTTATTTTTATTGGAAAAATGCCGTAGCAAAATATACTATAAATTAACTAATTATTTTTCGGAACTACACCAGTTTCCAATGAATTAATCAAACAAAAATGTAATGTGTCGAACAAAGTTCAAATTTCAGATAATTCCCAATTTCGTCTCTATGTCGTGTGTTTCCAAGTATCGAATTTTCACGGAAAACTTCTCCTGTAATGCTTGTGTCAGAATTAAACTGTATTCGTCGAAATTTGATTTCAAACAGATTCAACAATACCTGTGACAAAGGAATGCGGTAATACTTGGGTAGAGTTTTCCAATTACATGTTTTTAATTTACTAAAATTTTATATAGTATTGTCTTTAAACGGATCAAAATCTAATCATGCGAAGATCATCCATCATTAATTATATTATTAACACAATAAGATTCGTGTAATTTATACTAATAATATAATAAAAACTTTTATTACAGATACTAATAATTACTTTTCAAAAAAAAAACAGTTCAACTTACGAAGTTCTACATCTACAGGTAACGTAATGGGTCACCACTGTCCAATAATCAACCCTGGCTCCGGTTTCGCTCTGAGTAAAGAAAGGCTTGGTCTGGTTAGTACCAAGATTTAAAATATTTGTTTTAAATACCAGCTACATACAGTGTGGAGCAGCCAAATGGAATACATTAGGCAATAAATAAATGGGGGCGTGTTCGGAAAAACGCTCGGAAACGTCGATAAGTATTTTTAGTTAGGTATTTTTTTAAATACAAACATTTTATACAGGTTGTGTCATGTAACAGTGACCAATAACAACTTATTTATTTTAAATGCAACACCATGTATACTTTTCAATTTTTTGATTCTTCAGAAAATTCTAGACATAATTTATGTACTATGTGTTATACCTAACTGTTTCGGAAATATTAAATGTTTTACGATTTATTGCAAAAATTACCGTTGGCAGGTTTTGAACAATTTGGGAGTTCTATGTCAGAAACCGATTGGAAAATCAAACTTCTTAAAAGTGCATCGTGCCTTGTACCCAATTGACAATAGATCACCCAAATATGGTTCGTTTTAATGAACCACAAACCTTCTTTTGTACCAAATATAGTAAAGGACGGATGCAAAAAAGGCAGTTTGGTTTAAATATCTTCCATATTTTTGAAGGTATTGAAGTTAGATACATTTATTTTTAATAAATCATTTATTTATCCAATCATTATAAAAGAACTAACTAAAAAATTATCAACATACCATCAAGTCTTTTACAAAGAAAAATCCGAATCTTTTAAAGAGTTATCACTGTCAAAATCTTCGTTTGTACATTCTAAAATGGGTCCGTGCTCGCCTCATTGCAAAAGCCACAATTCAATTGTTTGCATTTCTTGCAACAAATCCAATCAGGCCCTGTATAATTCTCCCACTTTCTGAATCAAGTCGTGTAGACGTCGTCTGTGCTTTTAACAGTTTTTTTGCTTGCTTTCTAATTGCTTTTTTTGTAGAAACTGCAACTAAATTTGTAAGTGATTTCATCACTATCATCGTGGCTAATGTTTGAAATGTTTTTCTGGGTCCCTGAAGGGCCAGCGACTGATTCATCTGATTGAGGAGCAACTATCTTAAGTTATTTACTGGGCTCTATTTTCTTGTCACACGATCGAGCAACCTGTTCCTTATTTGAGCTGTTATTTAGGATAGCAGCCTGGCCATTTTCGTCATCGCCTTGTATTTGCAAGTCTTTTCAGAACTTCTTGAGGATAGAAAGGACAAAGCCCTATGGCCACAAATCCAGATTTTAAATTATTGGACAGATTTTCAGTGACTGGAATCCACAATCTATTTAGGAGGACAGGAAACTATTCTTTTGGAATGGATGAAATTGATTTGATTTTACTGCGCCATTTTTTTTAAACGGGACAAACACTGCCACATCTAATAGTTGCATTAAGTGGGTGCTGTTGGAAGACAATGCTGTCATGTAGATATTGTTCTCCTCACAAGCTTCAAATACTGTGGGTGAAAAATGAGAGGCTAAATTGTCTCCAAAAATATTTTTTTTTTTTAGGATTTTTAATTTCCTTAGTTTTGGGTAATAAAATTTGGAAAAACCATTTTTCAAATTGGTCCATATCAAACCAGCTGCTAGGTGTGTTACTATAGACTGTTCCAGGAGGACCATATTTTATCCAACCTTCGTATAGATTGCCTGCCTTGTACACTACCATAGGGGATAATAAATATCCTGCAGCGTTTCCGCACACCATTATACTGATCGATGCCTTGGAATGTTGTTGAACTCTCTCGACGGGTTTGGTTTCCCTTGGAACAACGACTTTTTTGGCTCCAGGTTTGATCGTAATTAAAAACTAAAGAGGGGTCAATATCTTGCAAAACATCTATAATGTTAAAATTCGGACCTACTGCCGCACGTCTTCGCTTTATGTTTGCAGCCAAACGGACCCTCATATTATTCCGGATTATGAAGTTTTCAAGAGAATCTTATCCAGGAACATTGTCTTTAAACTTATTAACGTTACGTCTTTTTATTTCTAAGTATTTGTGGATTAATTCACGAATATTGGCTTTTATTAAAAGGAAATCCCCAATTGCTCAAAGTCTTTGTCAGTAATTGCTCTTCTGCAGGTGTAAATACCGTCGGATGACCTGGAGGGAGCGTACGCTCACCCTTTAACTATTGCTGAAGGGGTACCCGAGAAATTTTGAACCGTTTATTGGCCGCTGCCTGACTCATGCCATTTCTAAAGGCAGCCAACGCTTTTTCAAGGTCAGCTTCGGTAAAGTTTATGTAGGCACGCCCCTCCACTTTCTTCTGATAGTTTTTAGGCATGGTTGGTCACTTTATATCTGTAACAAAAGAGAACAACTGAAAAAACCGCAAAAAAAAATTTTTGTTTTTACATATGACCAAACTGCCAAACAAGGCCGAATTACCATAGTAACCCCGTTTCACGGTTCCATTAACAAAAAAAAAAATTGTTTGATTACATAAAATCGCTGCAACACACTCAAAACCTAATAAGTAATTCTGTTTATTTCTTGAGAATGTAACAAATGTAACAAACAAAAACACATTTCAATGTAGGAGAAATTATGTCAGGTTAGAGGACCGTGCTGGCAATTCCATCGATCCTCGCCTCTCTATCCACCGATTTGGAAATACTTGATGTAGATACCAGACATTGATTTGGTAATGGGGCGGTGCTCCATCTTGCTGAAACCATATCATATTCGCTGGAACTTGTGGGTTTGCTGGATCGGGATGCAAGTTCATAAAAGTTGATACGACAATATTTTGGAGCAGTGCTAAATAATTATCGCCATTCAAATTGCCATTAATGAACAAGGGATCATAATTGTTAACAGTTCCTGCCCAAACATTAACCTTTTCAGGGTCTTGCGTATGTTCTTCTTTCATCCAGTGAGGATTTTCCCTAGACCAATAGCAGCAATCTTAACTATTAGGATGATCGTGAAATGTCTTCCATGAGCTACTCCAGTTGCTATTATTTTATAGTGATGCATTTTATTTTCTTTTGTCGTCTAGAGGTATGTGGGTTTCCTGAAAGTCAAGCACAGTATCCAATTTGGTATCATTTGATATCTATTTTACTAATTTTCCCTTGGGATATTCGCGAAAAATACCAAACAATTTTTTTGTTCTATAGATTTATTTCTCAGTTTTAGTTATTAGACGATGAATGCGATCAAACGAAGAAACCTTTATTTGTAAATTCGAATTAATGGGACTGGATAAGTCAACTATCATTTTTTGAAAACAATTTCTAAAATAGTATTGATATCACAGATAGAAGCAAGATTAGTCTATAGTTAATTAATTATTGAGTTTTTCAAGTTTGGGTATTAGTATTATATTATTCTCTCACAGTAGTGGAAGATCTTAAAGCCTAACTGCTGCCTTTGTTGTTTTGGTATTAACATTTCTCTTCGTAATAATTTCTTTAGTATCTCTCAGGTAATCAGAACAATTTGTACTTCTTTAGAACTAGTTTTAAGTTCTTTACCCTCTTATGGGTTCGAGTAAAAGATACGTTTCAAATAGTTGGCAAAAGCAATAACTTCTTGCCAACCACCCATTTTTTGTTCGTATTGGGGGTACGTGTTAAAATGGTTTGTTTATTTTTTGAAAGTTCTTTAATGAGTGGTAAGTGATTTGGTCATATGTGAGCCCTCCAACGCATTTATTGATTTGCTCATTTTTTATTTTTGCTACAAGTATATTTTTTGTGTCTCTGGTCTCTTTTGTTCTCTCATTCTCCTTTTCGCTCCTTTACAGTCTTTTTTTTTGTTTTGCATTACTATTTCTTTGAGGTAATTATTGTTTTCCTTTGGTGTATTATTCCATGTAGCATAATTCTGCTTCTGTATTAAATTCTTTCACCGTCCTAATTAAAACATTTAATAACATTTTTTCAGTAAATTCATGTTAACATTTTTCTCAGTCCTTATTTTTGTTTTAGTGTGGGATATAGTTATTCGCTTATCGTTATTATTGGGAAACGATCAGGTATAATATCTTTAATACCTTCTACCTTTACAAAATTTGCTACAATATTTCTGGAAAGAAAAGTATCAAGGGTTGAGATATTTTAAGCATATCGCTTGGCACATATTGTATAGGTCTGTCCGTGGAGTGCCATCTATATTTCTAATCTGTGATGAAAAAACAAAAACATTATTTTTATAATTTCCAAAAAAAATTGTTTATATTAATATTCAGCATTCTCAAAACACTATAAACCACTAAAAAATTCTTCTCAATTATTTGAATTTTTAAAATGTCTAAGTGAAGAATTTAATACTGAAAGTAATGACCAACGAAGAATTTGAGGACATCTTACATAATGTACTAAATATAGGGTATCTCAGAAATATTTTCGTTTATTAATCGGTTTGCTGGCGCAATAGGCACATTCCCGAGAAAGAAGACAGTTGGCAAACGGTGGTTTTAGTTGCAATGGAGCAATTTACTGGGCTGCAACGTGCTTTTTGTATTCGTGTGTTTAATAAAAACATTGATTCTTATATTTTTGTACGTCATTTGTACAGAAATTATTACAACATAGCAAGAATGAAAGATATCCCAAGTGCAAATTTAATTTACAGTACTCTCAAACTTTCTCAACCAATATTTAATTAATTTTGCAGTTGTGGCATCATTTATTCTTTCTATGTTATGATAATTTATGCTCAAACGACGCACAAGAACCTGAGAATCATTGTTTTTATAAAACGCACGAATACGAAAAGACCTTTGTTGTCCCGTAAATCGCTCCATTGCAACTATAACTTAACACTGTATATCACCATTTTCTTACTACAGTCTGTTCGCTATCCTTACGCGGGTTTCGGATTAAAAATTTTATAAGTATTTCCAAGTAAGTACCCGAAAGTTTGACCTGTTCTTTGGGGAAAAATCAACTGGTTAAATGAAATGAAAAATAATGTACAACTTTTTAATTAATTAATAATGGAGAGTCTTTTGTATAATTAAGAGCAGAATTAAACTTCTTCATTAATGGAGTCTAATGTGGCTATTATAAACCTAATAATAATAATTATATATTACACTTCACACAGAAAATATGGTCTATGTTTAATAAGAGGGTTATTTAGCTCAAATAAAATATTTTCTAACATGAAAATTTGTTCCATGTAGAGAATTGCAAATGAAAAATAAAAAAATTGAACTTGTCAACAAAAATGAAAATCAGTCATTATCATCCAAAATATCATAATTGTCATCATCATCACTGTCATCACCATTAATTGTTATTATGATTGGACTTATTTCGTTTATTTTATTTTCACGAGTCCACCAATCTTCTATTAGTTTCTCGCACTTGGATATACAGTTCCGCCACACTTCTGGAGTTGCAATTGAAAGTGCTTTTCGCCAAGTTTCCCGAACTGCGTCGTCACTATAATCATTAGGCCCAATATGGTTGTCATAATATTGTTTTGCTGTTCCCCATATATATTCAATGGGATTAAACTGGCAATGATACGGTCGCAGACGTAAAACTTGATGACCGTAACTTTCAATAATCTGATCCACATCAAAGGTTTTTGGTTTTGCATGTATAATTGCCAAGCGTAATAATTCTAATATATATTTAGGAAATGGTATATGTTCCTTTGTCAACCATTCTTTAATTTTATCAACAGTCCAAGAATTCGTTGGACTTTTGTTTAATACTTCAGAATGGTAAGGTGCATTGTCTAAAATAATTACGCTGGGCTTACTTAAACCTGGGAAAAGTTTTTCATGCGACCATTTTACAAACATTTCTGTGTTCATATTATCGTGATAGTCAGTGGATTTTGATTTAGATGAAAATATTAAATCAGCACCTTTTATTAAACCCGATATCCCTCCTGCATGTAAAATTATGTATCGCTTCCCTTCTCCATCGGTATGTTTGATGGACTTTACGTTATCATCTTGCCATATTCTCTTGGTTGCACCCCTATAAAATATCCATGTTTCGTCTAAATATAAAAAATTCGCCCCTTCTTCTTTAAATTTAGAATATTTTCTTAGAAAGTTATTTCTCTTGTGCACGACAGAACTTCTTTCACAAAGGGATTTTCTGTTATCCTCCTTTTGAAATTTAAAACCCAAGTTATGTATCACTTGCCATAGACTTGTTTTGCCAATGTTTTCAAATTTTCTATCTATTATTTCCGAGATAATTGTATTTAAGGTCACATGTTCCTTGTTCCATCTGGAATATCTTTCGTTTTCAATGATGCGGTGATCTTCTTTCGGCAGTTCACTATTGTGATTTGGTAATACTCCTCTTAATTTGGTTTCACTAATTCCTAGATCATCGCATACGCGTTGTTCTTCAGACATTACCGATTTTAATGGACCGCCATTTTCTTTTTCATCCGTAAAATATTTATGTACACTACAAATTGGACTATTTACATCTAACATACGTCTAGGAATATTTAAAATTTCCACTAAATTTACAATATACATACAATGTCAACACTTGCAAATAATCAATTCAACTGCAATATTTGTAACAAATTTAGTACCTATCTTAATGTTATTTTAATTTAATTCTGACCATTAGGACAATTTTACCTAATTTCTTGGTAAGAGGCTTATTGGAACTGGTTGTCAATGACTAATTTGCATAATTTTGTTAATCCGAAACCCGCGTAAGTATAGCGAACAGACTGTACCTCGTTTCTTAGGAATGTGCCTATTGCGCCAGCGGACGTATTGATGAACGAAAGTATTTCTGAGACACCCTTTAGTATGTGTTTTGCCACAAAAAAAACAATGATTTGTACAAGACATATTTTGTTAGTCAAATTATAGAATTAAAAATAAAGACTAAACCATGAATTTATTAAAAAAATATATTTTTTAGGTGTTGTAAAGTAGAAGTTTAAAATATAATTTCACACTCTCCTGTACGTGTGGTAAGCTAGCCACTACCTGTAAAATATGACTTTATTTTTAAAACAATTCATTGCCTTTCCGCATTTGTAAGTGTAGTGTCACAATGATTTTATATTAATATGTTTGGTCTGGCATATATTTCGGTTCAAGTTATTTTAATAATTTCTCAGACGATAGTTTTTTAAAATAATCAGCTGTTTTGTGTAACTGACCTGATTTAATAGTCATTCATAATGTCGTGCAAATAAAATACTTTTCGTAGGAGCGCATATAATTTCCGACATGAGCCGATTTGCGAGTCTCCCAACTCAAGCGTTTTTCGAACGTGTTGCATACTTTACTTTTTTTACGTCTACAATAATTTTGTAAATGTATGGATCATTTTTTTTTAAATTTTATTTATTTCAGTTTGCTTATCTAGTTAGTATTAATAATATGTATTTAATATTCATGTATTAATAGATAATAAAGTCAAAAAATACCCTATTTAATTAGTAGTTGATCTACTATTTAAAATATACACAATACAACCAATATCGGAAACTGTATAGTTAAAACAAAAAACTGAAAAATAATTTTAAGCTTGATATGCTTGCTATGAGGATAACCTTGCTATACTGGTTTTAGCGTAGCAATAAAGCGTTTTGACTTTAAAAATTACTACTTTTATCAAGAGAACGTGAAGCAGAATTTTATGAATAAAAAATCATCTGCATAACTCGTACAGGAGGATTTCTAAAGTTGGGAGACTTAACACCTGCCCTGGACCAAGTGGTCAAAATAAAAAAAACAATTAAGTGTAGGTTAACTCGTTGGTACATTATCTCTAATGCACCTGAACATTCAGGGAATTTCCGCAAAGAAAATAACACAAATAAAAGTCTTATTAGAAGAACATTCTCCAGATATTTTCTGTATAATAGAGCACTGGCTCAACTTAAGTAATATATGCAATTTAAATTTTTTTATTTATAAATTAGTATTATTTTCACAAAGAATATAGAAAAAAAAATCTCTATCATGGAGCTAAACTTGGTAGATAAAAATTATTATTTATTGTAACCATAACACCGCCTAGTAATTAACAAGTATTTCTGGATGAGGTCTATGATCTGATATGCAACATATATAAAAATAATCAATAATATATTTTATGTGGTGAAACACTAACTAATAATATAGAATCAAGAAAGCTTACAAATTATTCTTTTGAATTTAATATGCTCAATCATGTAAAAAAGTCAACCCGTGTCAATAGAAAAATTGAGGTTATATTCTCAAATATGCAGGCAGCTTACTCTTAAGTGAAAGATCATAGATTCCCGATCGATTGGAAAACTCCAACAAAACCATACTTAAACGTGATTATTCAGAAGGAAGCCTTGTAACTTTCAGAAACTTACCGGCACTTGAGGACTGGACAAATGTTTATAATGGTACCAACTTAAACGCCAAATTTAATAAATTATTTACAATTTTTCAGTATCCAATCAAAATTGGTAGAAGTAAAAAAACAAGCCACGGATAACTAGAGAGATGAGAGAATTACATGTGAAATGCAAAAAATATCTAGAGATACAAATAATTATATATAAAAGGTGGGTATAAACATTTAAAGGGTACATATGAGGCTTTATTAAAAAAATCAAAGGTAGAATATAATAACAGCAGGCTTTTAAATTCAAATAATATTGGAAGGGAGTCATGGAAAAGAAATTAAGCAAATAACATATTACCACAGCTTAGCTGTGATATTACCAATTAAATTAAATACAAATATTAGTATTTATTTATTTATTTATTTATTTACAGGCAAGCCCATTTGAGAAATAAATTAGAATTTTAAAATTATAATTAAAATGTAGGAAAATATATATGATCCCGAAATACAATCGTGGTACAATTCACTACATATAGACTAAAATAGGTAAAGCATTTAGAAGACTTAAAAAGACAAAAGACAATAAGGTTGAATAAAATATTAACATTAAAGATCAAAGATTGAAGCTCAGTACTAATTGCTTTATAAATATATGAAAGGGGGTGCTAAATATCTTAAGATCATTATGAGTGTTGGCTAATCTTAACATTCTTGGAATACAGCTGCTAAAAGTATGATTTAAACGATAAAACGGTACATAAAATGTTTGTTGCTGTCGAGTTGAGCGCGTTGGAACATTAAGTATTATTTTTGTTAGAAGTTCAGTACAGCTGCAACTACAATTCAAAATTTTGAAAAGTAATGTCAGGTCTCTCTGCTTCCTCCTTCCAAAGAGGGGATGTTTAGAAAATTCTCTGTCAAATCATACTCGCAAATTACACCCAATTTATAGGCTATGTTTCTAAGAAATTTATGTTGCACATTTTTTATATTTCTGCTATGCGTTATGTAATGTGGAGACCAGACAGAAGAGCAATAATCTATGTGAGGTCGGACTAGTGAATAATAGAGGACTTTAATTGCAGATCTGTCAGTAAAATCATGTGTTAGCCTTTTGATATAACCTAACATTTTTATGGATTTATGGATGATTAAAGTGGGATCTAGAATAACTTTAATTTGATTAACAGACTTCAAGATATGACCATTTAAGTTATAATCAAAAGTAGTGGTTGGTACATGGGATCGATAAAAGCACATGACATGACACTTTATACCATTCAAGTCCATGTCATTTAAGGGACACCAGTTTAATAGATTATCAAGGTCAGACTAAAGCATTATAAATGGTTTTAATAATTAAGAAAACTTTTAAATCGTCTGCAAGCAATAGTGATTTGCCATACTGACAACAATGAGTGAAGTTATTTATAAATAAGTTGAATAATAAGGGACCAAGTTGTGATCCTTGAGCAACACCTGAGGTAACTTGAAATAAGTTAAAATAGTGATGGTTTACTTTAACCATTTGAGTTATGTTCGTAAAGTAGCTACTAATCCATTTTGATTTAGATTGTGATTAGTGTAAACTGATAAAAAATGCTTGGCAAACAGATTTGATACTTCACTGACACAAGAAGCAAAAGAGTCTTGAAGGTTCATATTATGAGGTCTGGTGATATTAGATTTTTTGGTACTTACAAAATTTCAACTGGCATTACTTCTAACAGAAGTTTTAACAGAATGTATGTTATTTAAATAGCATTCTCTAGATACAATTCTGCATTATGATCTTAACTGACTGAATATTTCATAATTTTGAGGAGTCCTGTTTAGCTTTTAAATCTTATGTGCAACCTTTTTATCGTTGATCAAGCTTCTAAGTTAAAAAGAATACCAATGTGGGAATCTGTTTATAACAAATTTATTTAAGGAAACAAATAACTCAATTACAGATTACAACGCGGCATAAAAAGTAAGAATCATTTCTGCAAGTTCCCTTTCCTGAAGAAGCCCAACCCAATCAATTGCCTCCAAACATTGGCGTATATCCTCAAAATTGGCGTGGCGAAAATTATAATAATATTCTTTTCCAGGAGCATCACTTGAGTTCGTCTTATATTGAATTGAAATTTCAAGAGGAGGATGATGAACATCAGGTGGGATCAATATATCAACGGCTACCATCACTGTAAGTTCCACCGGCGACAAAACAAGGTCGAGGATAACTCCTCTTTGGTTGCGCACTTTGTTGAACTGGAAAAAATTGTAAAAAGTGCATATATTTGAGATGACTTCGATAGCACTTTCTTCCAAAAGTGATGAACTGGGATGAGCTGAAGCTGAAGAACAGTAAACTTCAATATCCCATGTTGCTGTAGGTAGATTATAATCGCCAAAAATGTAAAATTGACTGACCGGACTCATTTAGCATTAAAAGTTGATCAAAGTGAAGTTGGAATAGATTAGTATGAGAATTAGGAGTCATATATTATATGGCTCCTAAAATACGTTTACAGTTTCCGTGGTCCAAGTGAATAGATGGCTTAGAGTTGTTGATACTCAAGTAGAACGTTTTCCTTACAGCTATTAAAACAACTCCACCTCTGCTAAAGATGCTGGACTGGAGGGAACGATCCTGCCTGAAGATATTATAACCGTTAAGATCAAGTTCTGCGTCGTTGATATCAGCTGTATGCCATGCTTTAGTAAAAATATTTACATCGTAGGAAGAATTTGTAACAATGAGACATAGTTGGGATAGTTCTGTTCGAATGCCTCTAACGTTCTTGTACTAAACAGACAGCTTGCCCGAATCTAGTTTTTTGTAATAATTACAGGAGTATTGTTGACATGCGTAATTGATAAGTTTAGCTCACCAGCTTGATGACGTCTCAATAACTCGCTTCTGACAGAGTCCAGAGTTTTCCTTTGGCTAGGAGTTTGGTCCAGATGTATAAAAATATTTTTATCGCGGCTAATATTGTGTTTGTTTTTGATAATGGCGTGTACGTCACGAGTTGATTTCAACACAACTTTAAGGGGTCGATGTTGATAGAGTTTTGACTTAATTAGGATCATCAGAGACATTGTTTGGCTCCAGTAGGTTAAAGATTAGCAAGTTGTTGGCTCTCTTTTGACGTTCGTGAAGTTCGGTAATAATGTCTTCACTAATCATCGAGATGTCGTTCTTTCTATCTTCAAGTTTTTTAACTTCATCTTTCAATGAATTTACTTTAGATCTAAGGCTATCAATTTGTCTCAGTAGGGGGGGTACACTTTTAAATGCCTGGTGACAATCCCCGCAAAAATAAACCAGAGTTCTTTTTTGTAAAACAATAGCACGCAGTTTGGAAGACCCCCGGCCAGTGCAACCCTCTGAGGGGTGCATTGAGACATGACAACTGTCGCAAGCAATTAGCTTATCTCCGAGAACATCACCGCAGGTTACACAATTACTAGCCATTTAGAATGAACAATCTTTAAACAAATCAGTAAAATTTCGCTGTAAGCTACCAGACTATTTGTAATTAAAAGTTTGTTATTGTTGCTGATAGAGTCGTTAAAATTCTGCTGTAAGCTGCCAGACTATTAGTAAAAACATAAAAGCCGATATTTTTTATCAGGAACAGGTTTTTGCGGAGAGTTTTTGCTTCTAATTGATAGATAAATGCAGAGAATTAATTAACTAATACTAAAACAATTTATGACGGGCCTGAAGAAAAACTTACAGGTTTTTACCCAGTCAAAAAACGACAATTTTAGAAATATTATAACCACTTTGAAACGGTAACTTTGAGGAGCACTTTTTAGAATTAAGTCACTATCGGAAAAACTCCATTACTGCTGAACAGATCTTGCTCTACTATATCTTCTTCATTGTATGTTGAGAATGGGGTGTTAATACACCGCGACCTAAAAGATCTATTGTGCTTCCTTCTGTCGCTACTGTACTAAGGAAATGTCTCAATGCCTATAGCGATCCTTCCAATCCTATTTTCTCAAGGTAGTGTAGGATTTGAAGTGGCTTCAAGTTAGGTAAATCTCCCTCTTCTATTTGATATCCTCCTAGATATAGTGCCCTTGGATTCTGGAGTGCTAAACATTCAGTTATAATGTGAATGGAGGTTTCGTTCTCCTCCTCACAACGCGTCATAGCTTTGGCTGCAATTATTTAGGCTTTCAAATTGCTTATTTCTACTCATTGTAGTTGCATGGGAATACCATTTGAAAATAGAAAATAGTATATTCTTTAATTTTACGTAAGTTTTGAATAACTACAAGTGGTAAAAAATTGTTTTTCTGCGTTTTTATTAACATGCGTTATGAGCGTTTTAAAATGGTATGAAATTCATAACCAGCGTCAGCAAGCATCAATCGTAGGAGGCTGTGATCATTGTATTTTGACAGTTCAAAACATTAAATAACTCGCGTTTTGTTGCGATAAAGAATATTGCACAGCAAGTAAAACCAACAAAATTACCTATTTGTTTGAAAATGAATCGATTTGAAAATCATACGCTATGCAAAATATGCGTGAAATTGTCTGATGTAATGATCAATCATTGCACCATGACTTACTTACTCGGATTAATAGAGGATTGTGGCTCCAACTTGAAAAACGAAAATTTGTTCCGAATTGTCCACGAATATTTGCACCTAAACTACGCAAAATTCAAAGTGCTGAATGGGAAAAAGGTAAATAAATTAGTGTCTAAATATTATATATATTTTATTAGACATAGACACATAATTCAAAGCATCCAAAGTCCTGCATTTTCGCCATTAAGAAGAAAAGAAGTGGCCGAAGATTATAGAAAACACCTTAGCATTGTAACTAAAATGTATCAAAACTAAACCTATTATGTGAACAAATAAAAACCAGTCTGTCAAAAATGGTCTGTTATTGTAAACGTCAAAAAATTTCCAGTATAATTCGCTGTTGGGTACCCCACGAGAAAAAAATTTCCACTAAAATACCTCCGTTGCCATGGTGATCTGTCAAAAACACGTATTTTGATTGGTTCAAAATTACAGGTGTGGAATTTTCACTGTAATTAATAAATTTATTAAAAAACATACCACTGGTATTGACGATTTTGATGGAAAAACCGTAAAAGCTGTTACATAATTAGTAAATCACTAACTCATATTGTTAATTATTAGTTCTGTGAAGGGAAGTATCCTGAGCAATTGAAAATCTAGAACACTATATCTATTTTTAAAAATAAAAGCTCACGACAATAACTATCAAAATATAATTATGTTTATAATCACAGTTTGCAAACCTATCGGTAACAATGGTGAGGATTTTATTCTGTAAAAAGTTATTTCTTAAATTCTTTAAAAGCTATCCCAATGGTTTATTTTCCTTGTGTATTGCAATATTTTAGGGACTTCAACATATTGTACTGACGTGAAATATTAAACGCGACACTACGATTCATTTTAGTTCCCTTTTACCTCTATACAGTTTTACTGGTTAGATTTTATGCAGCTATTCTGCATAGAACAAAATAATAAACGCATATGCAGAATATATTAATTATATTTTGAAACACGTTATTCTTTCTACTTATTTCAATAAAACATGGGTTAATAATGCTGTACTATGCTAAAAAAAGTGTTAAAACCCGGTAAATTATTGTATGTGTTATAAATAGATTTAAAAAAAATATAAAAATTCTTTGCCAAGATGGAAATTAGTTATCGATCGATGTATTTTCCAACGAGTAAACCTATAAATTATGAAATGTAATGTGCTTAATTTTGATATTAATAGGTATTTTAGGTTTACCCTAACTAACGATAAATTTACAGTTCATAGTTGTATTAGAGAGCGAAATTCAGATTTAATTGTATCGAATAGAAAAATCTAGTGACATATGAGCATATTAGATCGCTATTGGCCACTCGAGAGATATACAGTTAATATTTATCATGAAATGATATATTATAACATTTATTTCAACCATTGAGTTGCTTTGCTTGTATTAATAATTATATGCTAACAATATACCTGACATGATGCTTATCCCAATACGACCTTTGTAGATCTTTTTCTTCTTTTTCTTTTTAGACTATTCCACTTTTCACTTAACCTACACCAAAAATTGGGACTCCTAAAATACACCCAATGTGGCCACAAAAACTAAAGGCAAAATAGGCTTTTAGGATTCACCGCAAGGGCGATAGTGCTCAAAGTGACTTTCAATGCCGGGTCCACACCAAACTAACCAAAAACAAGACAGTAACACAGCAAAACCGCAAGTTTTCGAAAGCAGCAGTTCTCATTAAAAAGTCGATACGAAAACAAAAAGTTTGTAATGTGAACCTTCATAAAAATGTTGTCGAGCGTGCACACACTAAAGCAGTGTTTTTTAACTTGTGGGTCGTGACCTCCAGGGGGGTCACTAAGTCTTGTCTATAAATAGAAAATCTGGGAATAAGGCCGGAAAGTTACATAGATCAATCTTCCGAAGCCCGTCACGAAGTCCAACAAGAAATAGTCACAGCAGCTATGCGTCCCAAAGAAGCCAATCACCTACATCGAGCTGGCTTTCTAGAAATAATCAGGAAGTGGAGCATCGAAGAAGCGGTCTCCATAGCAACGCAGACATTTTTTCCAGGCGACCCTGTTTAGAACGAGAATGCCGGTATAATAAGGGGCTCGGAGAACGGGAGGAATCAGTTGATAAAGTTATTCTTCGGACAACCACTATCAAACCAGAGGGCGATAAAGAAGAAATCATCCTTAAAAGCCTAAGAAAGGGACATAAGAAAGACAATGATTTAAAAATTGTTCCAGAATGGCTCAAAAATAAAGTTACACCTACTTGGCAAGATACAGCCAAATATAGTGGAGCTATAAAAGGGTACTGGACTCAGTGGAAGATATAATTCCCTATATCTTCACGATGGCCTATTGCACCGGAAGTTGGAAAGCCATGATGGAGTACATGTAGTCCGCCAAGTGGTACTGCCGAAATCACATGTCAGAACTGTGTTGGAGGAGCTTCATTGTAGCCGTTCGGGAGGACATTTTGGTACTAAAAGAACACTGGCACGAGTTCGGGAAAGATTTTGTTGGTTCAATTGCCGACGGGATGTAGCGGATTGGTGTAAAATATGTGATAGATGCAATGGCAGGACAAAGGTCTACGGATTCGCTCGGAAAGGACTGAAAGCCAATAGCGATAAAGCAGAAGCTAGAATCAACAGGCGTGCCACAGGGGCACATTTTGAGAGAGGTGACCCAGTACGGCAGTACACTCCTAAGCATCGAGGAGGATTTTTCAAGAAATCGCAACGGAACTGGGAAGACCCCTACGCCGCCCTTAAGAAAATGAACAACCTGATCTATCGCATTCAGTTGTCAGCGGGAAGTAAACTCAAGGTATTGCACATTGAAAAGTTAGCGCCATACCATGGTCCAAATCCTCCCCATTGACTCCTACCAGATCCCAATAATTAAGTTATTCGTAGCGATTCACCAGGGAGAAGGGAGCAATGTTACGAAGCACCTGCAGCGTCCTGCGGCCATCATAAGTAAAAGTACGAGCAAATGAAGAAGATAAAATAGTCCAGAAATGTCTCGAAATGTCATTCCTTGTCATAGAAAAATCCGGATTATTCAAGAAGGTTCTAAAAGGTTGAGGCAAGCTATATAAGTCGACGACCTGACGTCAGAGGGCAGTTTAATGATAGACGTTACATGTTAATGTTATCAGTTGTATAATTGTTGTTAAAGTTCAGTTGAAATAAATTGCGATACCAAAAACCTGTGTAACCATATTTTACTTCGGTTTGTTAAACAAACGAAGAATTTCTTAATGAGGATATTTGTTTAAAAAATTCAAAAGATAATAAATAATATTTATCACCTTTTTAATGTCATTCACCATCCAAGGTAGGTCAAACTAACAATTACAAAAATAATAAATCATAGATGTAAATACACTGGACTGAAAAAATCTCTACTCCTTTTATAATCTAAACTTTGTTAGTTCTCAGCTACTTGCACTGGCCTTTTAAATATAAACGGATTTGGCATTTTATATCAATTTCTATTTTTTTTATTTATTCCATCACCTAGGCAATAAAAATTCTTTACAGCTGTACAATCAGGTAATTAATGTTTTAATATAACCCCACAACTTTCTGGTAATAGATTCCCATTGGAACTCACCTCCAGCGAGGAATCTATGTATTAACCTAAAATATCACCCAACAAACAATTGGAATTAAATGTAACGATTTAGAAAAGTCCATACCCAGTTCTCTGAAAAGCCAGAATAGATAATTTTATTTTTCAATCTAGATCACAAAAACATCCCAAAAAAGTTTTTCGCTTCGTAGGTTTTGTAGGCAAAACCTCAAAAGGACCCACGCTAAAATTTCAACAGTTAATTAAGCTTTAGAAGTCGATAAATTATGTGGCTGATCAGCCCACCAAATCGAGATCTCGAACCATTCAACTGGGCATGTATGCGTCAATTTGGTTTTCATGTTTTTAGAGAAAAGACATTCATTAAAAGTATATGGATCGGTTACTCCTATTTTAAAATAAAAGTTAATTAAAAATTAAAATTACTGGTAGTTATAAAAAGTGGTAGGTAATAATGGTAAAAACTTAAATATTTCTTTGAAAAGAATGGATGAATTTTATCTATTAGGCCAAAATGAAACTGTATAATTTATTGCATATATGTTATATTACGAAAGAAATACTTTTTTTAATTAATTAGAATATTTTGAAAATAATCCAATATTTTATTAAATAAGTAGTAAGTATTAATAGCAATTATACACAGTGAGTTTTAAGTATGGAATGTCTCAATTATTTCGAAAACGGCTTGCACGATTTTTATATACTTTGGTACGTAAAGGTTTTGTAATACGGCCGACATTATGGTTGTATTTACATTGTTGTCAGATGTTTCGGTTTTCTTGAAATATAATGAACTTTGTTATTTAAAATGAATCACTCTGTATATTTTTTGTTTTTGAAATTAGTAAGAAATACTGATTATTTTTCATGTAATGTTTCCTATACCAAAAAATATACGGGGATTCATTTGAAATAAGAAAGTTCATTATATTTCCAGAAAACCGAAAATCTGACAACAATGTAAATACAACCATAATATCGGCCGTATTACAAAACCTTTACGTACCAAAGTATATAAAAATTGTGCAAACCGTTTCCGAGATAATTGGGGCGTTTCATACTTAAAACCCACTGTATATATTACTTCTATTATTACTACTATTACTACATACTTATCATTACTAACATATCTTCTAAAAAGTAACTGATATTTTTCTGTTCAATTAACAATTACTAATATTAGTGTGGTGCACATGGGCGTCGTTTGGGAGAGGCAAGGGGGGGCAGTTGCCCCCCTCTGGCTTTTACGGCTTAATCAACAACGCATAAGATATGTATTACGAACAACAATCTCATAGAAATAATATTCAGGCTAATATAGTTGAAGAATATTATAGGTTGAATATATTTATCGCATATCTGGGTTTCGCTTTTCCGAAGACTTTGTTAGTTTTCCTTAAGCATGTTACGTCCCAAAAACATAAAAAATACTTTTTTCACTACCGATAACAAAATGAAAGTGGTGGAAAAATTTGGAATCGACAATTTTGAAGCTGAACACCAAACTGGAATACGAAAGAGCTTTCTGCACACAATGAGCTCTCCATTGATGATATAGCGTCCAAATATTGTGAATTTTATTTAGACTTACAAAATGGTTTAAAAAATATTTATGGCTCTTCCACCAACGACAGAGTTAATCGAAAGAACGTTTGGAATTTGGAACGCTAAGGCATGTTAAAACATGGCTGCGGTCTATTCAATCAGAGCGAAGTCATGGTAGGGGAAGCAAAAGCGATACTAGCGCAAGCTGCGGATAATTCGAGTATTTTAGGGCGATATTTTGTAATTTTGGCGTATCAAATACACGTATAAATTTTCCTTTTTATTAAAAAATAGGTAAAAACAATAAAATGAGCAACTGGAGTTGCTATGTTGCAAATTATACTAGCAAAAAGACTGTAAATTATATGATTGTTTAGTAGCAAAATCGAAATTAAATATAAGAAATAAATGGACAGCTGTATAATAAGAACAAAAAAACCTTTATTTATGTAATAATTAAGCAATAAATTATTTTTTTATGATATTCTTTAACATCCCTTAAATCTTAAATGTTTAGTTAATGATTAGATTGCTGCCTTTAATTATTGTATATGGCTGACATGCAATCTTGTGACTTATTGATAGGAAACCAGTTTTATTCATTAATTTCTATGGGTTCTTTCGAATTAAAAATGAAGAAAATATAAATTACAATCGCAAATATACCAATTAGTTTTATTATTACGATTTAATTCTACGTTATTATATAATGGTAATATTTTTAATTTGACATTATTTAACCTAATCTTCAATGACAACTTATTATGCTTAGGCAAGATCTTTATTTACGAGAAAATGTAAATACCTGCCTATGTTTTATTATTGATTTTTATTGACCTTTTTTAGCTAAAGTAATAAAAATATATAATAATAATAATTTTTTCACTTAATTAACATATATATTTCTTAATTACAAACTCTATTAAAAATTGTATTGTCAGTATACGCAAATATCGTCCGTTAGTTCATAAAATAGTTGGCGTTGCTGTCACGCACGGAGTGAATAATGAATGAAAATAGGCTGACTGAAAAATAAATTGTGTTTTCCGTTATCGATGTTTTTAGTAGAGAAAAAAGAAATTTAAAAATTGCGTTTTCCTAGTGTTTTTTTTTGTATTCATTGACATATTTGAGTGAGTTTTTTTATGTTTTTGTTTTTTATAAATTTTTATTTTTTATAAATTTTTATTTTTTATAAATTTTTATTTTTAATATTATTGTGTTCATATTTTTCTTTTATATCACACCTTCTGTTTGTTTTTTAAAAATGTGCTTTAAGTTTCTTGTTTTTTTTTTTAATTTTAGTTTTTGTCTTTTTTGTTTGGTTATTTTATTTATTAGAAACTTGTTATGACAACTTAAGTATCAGTTCTGTCAAATGGGTCAGCGACATTGTTAGGGTTACTACTAAAATTCCACTCCCCTTATTTTCAATATTTAGTGAGATATCTGAATAATTTTGTTCTGTTTGAAAGACTGGAACAAACACTTTCTTATGATTGATTCAATTATTCTGTCCTGGCTTACTTCCGGTTTTTCCGGAAATAACGAAAATCGAAATTTTTTTATTGTAAATTTAAAATTTTTTGTATAATAATCATGTATTGAAAATTTTCTGTCAGCTGTCAAAATTACCATCATATTGGAAAATATATTTTATTAATATGTTATAGAAAATTTTCAATACACGCCCCAAAAATGTCCCAGAAATTCAAATTTTTATTAAAAAAATGGTTTTCATTTAAAAATAAAAAAGCCATGTCGTCATAGAAAAATTAAATCCATCATAAGAAAATTTCCTTTTGTTTTTCATTTCCTTTGTTTCCCAACAAATAAACATTCTAAAATTTTTTCTAAATTTTGCCCCCCCCCCCTATAGAATTGTGTAACGACGCCCATGGTGGTGCATAATATTATAGGAAAAATAAAATTCCTAAATATTTATTTCCATATTGCTGCCATTGTTTCAATATGTGAATTTCCAAATCAAAATTTGGACCAGTTGCAGAATATTTAAGGCTCCATATGAATTGAAACTTTGTGAACTATTATTTTTTGTTTATAAAAGGTAACCCTATAAAATGTATGTTGAAACAAAATAAACCACAGTTACAATGTACTCTTTGAAAACTTTATTAAAAAGGCTTAACTAAGCCTTTTTAGTTTCAGTTTTTGCTAGATAGCAGAACTTACCATTCTTCACAGAATGAAGAGTTATATTGCTATCCGGTAGGTACCAGCAGTAGTAATGTGAAGTTTAGATAAACATGTATATGTTGATTTTGTTATGAAGCTTTTGTAAGTGATATTAGTTGCATTATAATTTATCCAAACTATATTGAAGTAATTATAAGATTAGTTAAGCAACAAGAGTTATTGATTCATGACTAAATCGACTCTGGCTACTACTAAATAGATCTTTCTCTGAAGTATGAGTCATTAAAAAGTCTGCTGAATCACTTTCCAAAGCTAGGGAATCTTCAAAAGCATATTGCAAATATTTATTATTCACCATATTAACAAAAATCAAAGCATATCCCAATTGTAATGTTAGTTAAGTAGGCTGATTTTGTAGCATTTCAACGCAACGCGTGGTTCTTTTCTCAACATTTGTTTTGGCTGGCTCTCTTTAATTCCATGTTAGTGATGCCACCAAAAGTGTTGGTTAAAAATCTACAATGCCGATCAAAGGGTTATGTACTTAAGAGAGTATGAAGTAAATATCTAAAGCATCAGACTTCTCTGGAGCCATAATTCACACAGTAAAAATCAAAACTCTCTGACATCCTCCTTACAAACAGAAAAGAAAATGCTGCTCGTTTCCTTTGCGAATACTCTAAATTATGGCATTCTGATGACAATTTCGTCGATCTCATAGAAAACGTACACAAAATGACTGTACCGAAAGATGTATTGCTCTTATCCAAACATTAATATCAGTCTCACGAAAAATGAAGAACAATTTAAATGTCTTCTCCAGTAAGTTCAACTTCACAGAAAACAGCTTCTCACATCCAAGAAGGTGAACCTAATGGCTGATGGTGTTAGTGAAACTTAGTAAACAAGAACAAATATTATGTAACATTAACATTTCAGAAATATAAATGTAAATATAAAATAACTTTTGAATAATATTTCTGTATTTTTTTGTATTATTGGTAAATTTTTTTTTGTCAAAATATCGGTGTTTTAGTAAAATCTTAGTTTTGACCTATTAAGAGTTAAATTTTAAGATCCCTAAATATTGACTAATTCCCTGATCTTTTGTATGAATTCTATATCATATGGAATAAGGCAGGCTTGTGAAAAATATGGTTTCTAGAATTTAATTTTTGGAATACCCTAGTATATGTATTGGTATGGGGCGTCTCTGCTTTCTTACACCTTAATTTTTTTCTTGTAGTTCTTGGGTTTTTAGGTATTTGTAGATTAAATGAAACTCGTGTGTGTGGTTATAGCTTTCGGCACTGATCAGCGCATTCTTCAGTAGTTTTTATTGCTAAATTGTTTTTCTCTTGTCTTTAAAACATTGTTTTTTTTTTCAATATACAGGGTGGACCAATCTTGTGGAAAAGCTCGATATCTTCCTTGTTGAAAGATATATTAAAAAAGTGTATTAAGAAAATTAGGGATATGTTTGAGGTTAACATTTTAAAATTATTGGGAGGTATTTTTGTATGAACCAAACATATGTTTTTTTTAATGATAACCTCAGTATATTATTTTAGATTTTGTTTACTCATATTTTTTCCATTCTTCTAATATATGGTTTGTCTATGTTATAAAGGGTACTTTTCAAAAAATTGACATTTTTGTGAGAATCGTACATAATTCAACGTCCAGCAGCCAATTACATACTGTAGAAAAAAAATTTTTTTATCCACACGAATTTTATAATATGTATTATACTTTTTTTTAGTTATATTTTTATTATCTGTTTATTTGTATACAGGGAGACTCAATACTCAGATCCTTGATTTTCTTGTTTTATTTAAATGGGACACCCAATATTTTATATCACCAGTAAAATCATCTGTTCCAAGTCTTTCATTTTTATAAAGTATTCCCTATACCTAAAGTTAATATTTATCGATATTTTTTAACAATAAATGAAAATTATGGTTATTTCGATAAATTAAACTAGTTTTTTATAAAATACTCTTTAAAACCAATAATACAAAATATGTGTTATTTTTATCTAGCCGCCAATGCTTTTGATATACCTGTCACCGTCCAGTTGACAATTTTGCCATTTTAAAAATCAAGAGCAACTGCCTGTGTGTTAATGTCATAAGTAAATTACTAATAATAAGATGAACAATACGAATTTTACTATCCCAGAAATGGTGGATATGATTTATATACTAGGTGAGTGCAACAAGAATTATTTACTTGCCTCCAGAGTGTACCACCAACGATATCCGGAACGCCGGAAACCAAATAAAAAGGCGTTTGAAAAACTAATGGACCGTTTTAATCGTACTGGTACTGTATCATACGAGCAAAAACAAGTAACAAAAACTGCTATCACGGAAGAGAATGAAATGAAAGTATTGTAGAGTATTTATGATGATCCGCATATTAGTAAACTAAATATTTCAAGACATCAACAAGTCAGTTACGGAACTGTTCAAAGAATCCTATCAAAACATAAAATGCATCCTTTCCATATCCAGTTACATCAAGAACTTCTTGAACGGGATTTTGAAAATAGAGTGATATTTTGTGAATGGTCCCAACAAAAAATTAATCAACAAAGAAATTTCTTTGATTTTGTGCTCTTTGGTGATGAATCGACTTTTCATAAAAATGAAGGTTTAAATAGGCATAATTTTCACTATTATTCTACAACAAACCCACATATTATAGTGACTCATAGCCAAATGAGGTGATCATTAAATGTTTGGAGTGACATTGCGGGTGATTATGTGATAGGGCCACACTTTTTGAAGGACGAGTAAATAGTGCAGTATATTTGGATTTCCTTGAAAATCATTTTCCTACGTTACTCGAAGATGTTCCCATTCACATTCGCCAACAAATGTGGTTTTTGCACGAGGGAGCACCAGTCCATCACACTGTAGTAATTCATAATTATTTATATATTCACTTTCCAAGACGGTGGATCGGAAGAGGAGGACCGATAGGGTGGCCAGCGCGATCACCGGATTTGACAAATTTTTTTTTTTCTGTGGGATTATGTAAAAAACAAAGTATATAATGTACTTGCAACGACAAAAGAGGACATGAAAACTCGAATCAGAAATGTATTGATGTTCAAATGCTGAGAAATGTGAGTCAGTCATTCGAAATTCGATTACAAAACTGTATTGATGTTATGGGAGGTCACTTTGTACAACTTTTATTATTATGTTTTAATTGTTTTGTTTGTTTTTGAGTTTTTTTGTATTCACACATATTATTTATGACCGTTGATAAAAAGTTTTTTTATGAAAAACTAGTTTAAATTATCGAAATAACCATAAATTTCATTTAATGTTAAAAATATCAATAATTATTAACTTTAGGTATAGGGAATGCTTAATAAAAATGAAAGGTTTGGGACAGATGATTTTACTGGTGATATAAAATATAAGGTGTCCCATTTAAATAAAACAAGAAAATCAAGGGTCTGAGTATTGAGTCTCCCTGTTTACGAATAAACAGATAATAAAAATATAACTAAAAAAAGTATAATACATCATATTATACAATTCGTGTGGGTAAAAAATTTTTTTTCTACTGTGTGTAATTGACTGCTGGACGTTGAATTATGTACGATTCTCTCACAAAAATGTCAATTCCTTGAAAAGTACCCTATATAACATAGACAAACCATATATTAGAAGAATGGAAAAAAGATGAGTAAACAGAATCTAAAATAATATACTGAGGTTATCATTAAAAAAAACATATGTTCGGTTCGTACACGAGCTATGCAACACCCTGTATACCTCCTAATAATTTTAAAATGTTAACCTCAAACCTGTCCATAATTTTCTCAACACACTTTTTTAATATCTCTTTCAACAAGGAAGATATCGTACTTTTCCACAAGATTGGTCCACCCTGTATATGTGAGTTTACATCCGAAATTCTATCAGAAAGTTTTTTATATATTGTATTGTTATGTATTTTAGCTTAGCTTTGGTACAGAAATTGGGGTGTGTCATGAAAATCATTGAAATAAATTAAACCATTTTTTTATATATTTTTTCTCCTATAGTCCTAGTCATGTCCGTTTTTATATTTTTATTTATTGTTTGTGTTCTGTTAATCCGTTTTAGTAAATGGGTGCTGATACCCTTTTTTTTTTCAATTTCGGGCCCTCATAGAGGTCCGGATAGAAATAATTGTGAAGAACATTTTTAATATAAAAACAAATTTACAATTAGATGGATGAGTAAGTATTTGTCGATGCAATTTGGTCAAATAAAACTTCGGATGGCTCATTTACTATTTTTGGCTTAACCTTTTGAGATAGTAGTAGTTGACAACAGTAGGCATTATTAATGGTTCAAAGATCTGTTAAAAATTAGCTAAACAAGATACTTTTTTCATTCCAATAAACCATCGCCACAAAGTTTCCCTTTTTTAAAAGTAAGTGATATTCTGATCTATAGTCTACTTGTTTAATATTACAAAGGTTTCTTATTAGCTCTTTAAAGTACGTTTAAAGATTTTCTGTACATCGAAGTCGTTTGTTTTTGCATTAAGGATGTCAGCAAGAAGGCCCGCTGGTACAAAATTCAATTTCAATTCTACATGAATAATTTCACTCTATGAAGCGAATCTACGCTTATTTCAAGCAATCTTGAGAGATTACACACGCAAAATATATCATGACGAATAAGCTCAACAATTCGGATGTTACTGGAGATCATCTAGCGTGTGCTGAATTAGTCACGTCTTTTCTATATTAAGGGAATTGTTCAAACAGAGCAACATAAATATGTATTTTTCGGAAATTGTCTACAAAAGCTTAAATAATATCAACAAGTTTAAAATTTTGGTATAAATTGAAATTTAGAACAAAATAAATAATAGTTTCAAAAAGAAAAAACTTGTATTTCGTGCAAAATTTTTTTATTAATCAATGCAAAGCGCTTTCGGCTTATTTGCCATCATCAGTGCTCATCTACAAAAATTGTGGATGTAAACTTACAATTTAAAAAGATTTAAAAAAAAAAAAATTTATAAAATCTGAATTAGACTTTTAAGTCAAAAGTTAAAATAGTATATATACAATTGTTTGAACGAATTAAAAATTACAAGAAACAGACAAAGTGACAAAAAACCTGGTATTGGGAATAGTGAGTGTGGGATAAGCCCCTACAAATCAAATCTGATCTCCAAAAGCAAGTTAGCTTGTGTGGAATTAAGGAATCATGCCACCCTCACTATTCACAAAATTGAAAAAAGGTTAACAAATTAATTAAAATTTAAAGAAATTTACAATTAGAGGGTGACTGTGGAATATATATTTAAATTTGAATCTATAATGCAATATTTGATATGAAAAAAGTAAAACGCAGAAGGCCAAAGTAAAAAAACTGAAGGTTTTTTTTTTATTATATGTTTTATATACATTATAATTATGAAAAAGTCTACCTACTGTCCACAACGTATCCAACAAGTTCCTGGTCATCCTCACTCCCAAAATTATAAATTTCGGGATGTTTACAACTTGCTAAATCATAATTTTATTAATATTAATATTTTCAAATTTAAATTTATCTCATTTTGGTTCAAGTTGTTTAACCGTTTCCACATGACAGTGGTGACAAGCGACACTTGAAGACTTTGACTTGTCAAATGTCAACAGAAGGAGGTGCGTTCACCTCAGTGTGGAACATGTTTCTCCGAGTGTGATTCGAGTGATTGGAGGTTAACGGAGATCAAAATTTGTTATTGAATTTAAAGATTTAATTTATTGTTATTTAAATTTAAATAAATGTTTAATATGAAAGATATTATTATTTTGATGTCAGGACAAAACAAAAATGTCACTCGCGTGATTCAGATGTGTCAACCCGGGCTCTGCAGAACATTCTTTCAGAGAACCCAAGATGGCACAACTGAACTCGCGGTCCCTAAAGGTGAATCTGATGTTTAGTCCTAAAAATTACTAAATCACTCAACAAACGTACTCATGGTTAAAAGAGACAAAATAGAGAACAAAGAAGTTTTAAACAGACAAACAAACAAAATTTGTTATTGAATTTAAAGATTTAATTTATTGTTAGTTAAATTTAGATAAATGTTTAATATAAAAGATATTATTATTTTGATGTCAAGACAAAACAAAAATGTCACTCGCGGGTTCAGTTGTGCCATCTTGGGTTCTCTGAAAGAATGTTCTGCAGAGCCCGGGCTGACACATCTGAATCACGCGAGTGACATTTTTGTTTTGTCTTGACATCAAAATAGTAATATCTTTTATATTAAACATTTATCTAAATTTAACTAACAATAAATTAAATCTTTAAATTCAATAACAAATTTTGTTTGTTTGTCTGTTTAAAACTTCTTTGTTCTCTATTTTGTCTCTTTTAACCATGAGTACGTTTGTTGAGTGATTTAGTAATTTTTAGGACTAAACATCAGATTCACCTTTAGGGACCGCGAGTTCAGTTGTGCCATCTTGGGTTCTCTGAAAGAATGTTCTGCAGAGCCCGGGTTGACACATCTGAATCACGCGAGTGACATTTTTGTTTTGTCCTGACATCAAAATAATAATATCTTTCATATTAAACATTTATTTAAATTTAAATAACAATAAATTAAATCTTTAAATTCAATAACAAATTTTGATCTCCGTTAACCTCCAATCACTCGAATCACACTCGGAGAAACATGTTCCACACTGAGGTGAACGCACCTCCTTCTGTTGACATTTGACAAGTCAAAGTCTTCAAGTGTCGCTTGTCACCACTGTCATGTGGAAACGGTTAAACAACTTGAACCAAAATGAGATAAATTTAAATTTGAAAATATTAATATTAATAAAATTATGATTTAGCAAGTTGTAAACATCCCGAAATTTATAATTTTGGGAGTGAGGATGACCAGGAACTTGTTGGATACGTTGTGGACAGTAGGTAGACTTTTTCATAATTATAATGTATATAAAACATATAATAAAAAAAAAACCTTCAGTTTTTTTACTTTGGCCTTCTGCGTTTTACTTTTTTCATATCAAATATTGCATTATAGATTCAAATTTAAATATATATTCCACAGTCACCCTCTAATTGTAAATTT
This sequence comes from Psylliodes chrysocephalus, assembly GCA_927349885.1. Classification (NCBI taxonomy): domain Eukaryota; kingdom Metazoa; phylum Arthropoda; class Insecta; order Coleoptera; family Chrysomelidae; genus Psylliodes; species Psylliodes chrysocephalus. The sequence goes on along the minus strand of OV651815.1, from coordinate 54,966,711 downwards.
CTTTAAATTTTTAACTAATTTGTTAACCTTTTTTCAATTTTGTGAATAGTGAGGGTGGCATGATTCCTTAATTCCACACAAGCTAACTTGCTTTTGGAGATCAGATTTGATTTGTAGGGGCTTATCCCACACTCACTATTCCCAATACCAGGTTTTTTGTCACTTTGTCTGTTTCTTGTAATTTTTAATTCGTTCAAACAATTGTATATATACTATTTTAACTTTTGACTTAAAAGTCTAATTCAGATTTTATAAATTTTTTTTTTTAAATCTTTTTAAATTGTAAGTTTACATCCACAATTTTTGTAGATGAGCACTGATGATGGCAAATAAGCCGAAAGCGCTTTGCATTGATTAATAAAAAAATTTTGCACGAAATACAAGTTTTTCCTTTTTGAATCTAAACTACGTGCACACAGCTGTCAACCTTTTTTGGTTTTTTTTTTTAATTTTTAAATAATAGTTTATAAAACTAAAAAACACGCTTTAATAGAAATTGAAAATAAGAAGTAGAAAATAATTTTCAATAAATTTAAATTAAGAATAGTGTGATCTTTTATTGTAGAAAATTTATAAACTAAACATTACTAAAATATCTACCTTTTTCTTGCTTTTATACCTCTTCTTATCTTCTATGTTCTATTCTTCTTTACTTTACTTACTGTAATCTACTCTATTCTCTCTTCACTTCTCTATATTATTAGTTGGTACCTCTCTTGCTACCTGTCTGCCTTAGGGATATACTGAATAGTAGTCACATAGGTTTGGTCTTAAGGGGTTTAATTATGTATGATAATCAGACAAGTTAAGCCTCAAAGGCCAAATAAGACAGAGAGGGACTTGGAGGATTAGAGCATGACTGAATAATGAAATGGCTCACATAACATTGCCCCCTCCTTAAGAGATAGTTCCTCCTGAAACTCTTACGAAACTAAACTGGAATGGTTGTATCTGCAACTGAATTCTCTTTTACAATTTCCAGTTTCATGAAACTAACAAGGGACTGTTTTCGCTGTAACCTGGGTACTGGGCGAATGTCTGCAGACCAGTATTTGGACTCCGGTATCTTGAAAGATTACTTCCACCATGTTCCTAATGATCCTTCAATCCAGCTTATTTCCTTCTGTCTTCGGCATGACTAGTTTCTGTACATTGGACTCCCGTACGTGCTCCCTTAGACTAAGTAATGCTTCTCATACATGCTGATAGGTGGATCAATCTCGAAAGGTGTTCTTCGTTATTAAATGGAAAAAATAACGCGACCCGTCTTGAAGTTTCAAGGCTTTTCCAGGTGCTGGTAACTGACATCGAAGTTCTACCAGTCGATCAAACTTCTTACGGAACACATATGCTAGTCCTCGCGCATCGTTGATGCTAGCGGAAGTACTATGAACCAGCGAGTAGTCTTTTGGAAGCGAGAGCAGATCTTGTTATTGCTCGGTCGTAACACCATATCTGGCTTTTCCAGTACCTCCATATAATATATACCCATAAATTCTTCAAAGACAAGGTAAGGTGTTTCTCGAAGTTGCTTTACTTCTACTTCATGGTCACCCTCAAATGGCGCCAACCTGTTTTGATGCACCGCCTTTGGTTAACCGTTTGGGATCTTACTTATACGGTAAATTACATTATTTATTTTATTCTTTATGAGGTACGGACCTTCCCAAGATCTTTGAAGTTTCGCAGAATAACCCTTTTGTCTTTTTGGGTTATGAAGCCAGACTTTTTCGCCTTTCTTAAAACATCCCTCCGTAGCTTGAGTATCGTACCGTTTCTTAATCCTGTCGCTGGAGATTTGGAGATGCGTGCGAACTAATTCATGCATGTCATCCATTCTTCTTCGTAACTGGATCACATAATTTTCACCAGCTACATCTTTTCCAGGTCGGCATCCAAACTCGAGGTCGCAAGGTAGTCTCATCTTACGCCCAAACAAGACCTTTGCTGGTGTTTGGCCTGTTGATTCACTGACAGCGAATGAATAAGACCATTGGCAAATATCTGTCAAAAGTGGTTTCAAACCATCAGCGAGATTGGGATCAGTATCTTTCGCTCTTTACAATGACTTATAGATCTGCTGTCAATAAATCAACAGGCCACAAACCAGCAAAGGTGTTGTTTGGGCGTGAGATAAGACTACCGTGCGACCTCGAGTTTGATGCCGACCTGGAGAAGATATGTTTTAAGGAAGGCAAAAAAGTCTGGCTCCATAACCCAAAAAGACAAAAGGGTTATTTTCCGAAGCTTCAAAGGTCTTGGGAAGGTCCGTACCTCATAAAGAATAAACTAAATGATGTAATTTACCGTATCAGTAAGATCCCAAACGGTAAACCAAAGGTGGTGTATCAAAACAGGTTGGCTCCATTTGAGGGTGACCATGAAGAAGAAGTTAACCAACTTCGAGAAACACCTTACCTTGTTTTTGAAAAATTTATGGGTGCATATGGAGGTACTGGAAAGGCCAGATATGGTGTTACGACCGAGCAACAACAAGATCTGCTCTTGCTTCTGAAAGACTACTAGCTGGTTCATAGTACTTCCGCCAGCATCAACGACGCGCAAGGACTAGCATATGTGTTCCGAAAGAAGTTTGGTCGACTGGTAGAACTTCGATGTCAGTTACCAGCCCCTGGAAAAGCCTTGAAACTTCAAGACGGGTCGCGATATCTTTGATATTTAATAACAAAGAACACCTTCCGAGATTGATCCACCTATCAGGATGTATCTGACGTATTACTTAGTCTAAGGGAGCACGTACGGGGGTCAAATGTACAGAAACTAGCCATGCCGAAGATAGAAGGAAATCAGCTGGATTGGAGGATCATTAGGAACATGGTGGAAGTAATATTTTAAGATACCAAAGTCCAAATACTGGTCTGCAGCCATTCGCCCAGTGCCCAGGTTACAGCGAAGACAGTCCCTTGTTACTTCCATGCAACTGGAAATTGTAAAAGAGGATTCAGTTGCGGATACAACCATTCCAGTTTAGTTTCGTAAGAGTTCCAGAAGGAACTTTTTCTTAAGGAGGGGGCAATGTTATGTGAGCCATTTCATTATTCAGTCATGCTCTAATCCTCCAAGTCCCTCTCTGTCTTATTTGGCCTTTGAGGCTCAACTTGTCTGATTATCATACATAATTAAACCCCATAAGACAAAACCTATGTGACGACTATGGTGGAGGAGCTTTCGATTAATGTTCGAGAAAGAACGGGATAATGTTTCTAGAGTATTTGGTAAATATTCTGGCACATTCGCCAATATTTTAAATTTGTATATAAATACTGAAGGAGGATGAACAAAGTTAGTTATTATTTGGACAGTGAAAATAAATTGTCAACAGTTTTAAGACATTCGAAATATATATAAATTAGAATAATAGTGTTATAAAATAAATAAGTGTTTAAATAAATTATTGATAAATAAACTGTTGTTTAAAATAAACAAACATCACACTATCAACGTATTAGAAAAATTGTCATTTAAATTTTTTTTCACAATTCGCGTATAGTGGGGAGGTGCACCGTCGTGTTAAAAATACATTCCACCTACATTTACACCCACATCCTTTAAGAACACTGGTTAAATGTTCTCCAAAAAGTTCAAGTAAATTTCTCCAGTTAATCTTAAAGATTTGGGGTCCAATTCATTTATTGTCAATGACACAGCACTAAATATTCACAGAGAACTTTTGTTGACAATGACATTCCCTTATTGCAAAGGGATTTTCTTCTGCCCACATATAGGAATTTTTTAAATTAAAAATACAATCTCTTGCTTTTCTTGAATATGAAAAAGATAAAGGCTATGTTTCTTTAATCGTCTTTAAACATTAGACTGTTCAAAGTAATTAAAAATACCAGTAAAAGTTTTTTGATCAGGAGTTCTTCGATCAGGAAATCTTCTTTCGTATTCGATTTATGCAGATGAAGCGTTGCAAAAACCATAAACCAATACGATGTCGCAGTATTCCCGATTAGAATATTGATGCGGAATTTTTTAAAATTTTAGGACAACACGGAATAAACTAATGCAATTCGAAAAGAATATACACTAATTGACAAAAATCAAATAATGACATTAGAAATGACACAAACAAACTAGATATCGCAATTTTATAGCCTACATTTCAGCTTCAGTACCTTCGAAAGGATGTATTTTAGTAATACAATTACAATTTTATTAACAATTCATAGTTGTAATTAGTACCAAGTCATAACAGCAATTATTAATTTTTATTATTTTAAACAATTTATAGTTCGTGTGGATTAGGCCTATTGAATGGAGATGCCTAATGTGGAAATCTTCAATTTTTTCATGTGAAAATGCAAAAATAAATAATTAATGATTACATTTATTACAGGAATTTCCATGAAAAAGTTAAATAAAATTAATTTTAATGAAGATAAAATAATTAAAACACCTTGAACTACATTTTGCATACTAAAATTCTCAAAATGTACATTTTAACGTTAAACTTTTGGTAGTAAAATGGCATGCGCAAAACTAAAAAGTTGATGAGTTTTTTCAGTTTTTCATGCTCTTTCCAAATTTGAAATTTAATTTTTAAAAATTTTATGTATAGGGTTGTTTTAGGGTCGGTCAAATTTTTATAATTTTTGTTAAGCCGAACCTGGATTTTGAAATTTTTTATTGTGTCAATAAATTTTCCAATAGGTGTTTACTATCTGTGCCAAACATCAAAAAAATATACTAAGTGATTCAAAACTTACGGAGCACGGAAGAAATGAACCAAATTCAAAAAACTGGGATATAAAGTTCTCTATATAGGGTTACATATTTCCATTGCATGATAAAACACACTGTATTTAAATATTAAAAAATAATTATAAATTTAACATAAAGAAAACTCCAAAAACTCGTAATTTACACTGACTTTTGGTAATTACCTCTGTTCTACACGCAAGCCTTATAACTGAGATGGCTGTGATCTATAAGAATAGATAAGTATAATTTTTATAACAATTGAACAATTTTGTCATCTAAGTATGATTATGTTAAATCAATTTAATTATAGTTTTAGTTAAGATAAAAACGAATCAGAACTTGGCAATCAGATCACATTGGAAATTGATGTTCAGGAAGTAAAACTTGCACCGTTCACTTATTCAAATGCATTTTATTATAAAACAAAATTATGCTGCCATAATACCATAGTGTATAACGTAGCTACAAAACACGCTACAAGCTACTAATTTTCGGAGGACCAGAATAATCAACTGGTAGCCTCCACTTTTACGTCTTGCCTTACCTTACCTTGCCTTACCTTACCAAATACTGTCTCACTGTTGTTAAAAAAGCCTGTAACAATATATTCGAACTGATGCACGGCACAAAATAGGAATCGTGTCCATCGCTTTGCTAAACTTTAGCATGACACATAACATCAAAATATTTCAAAAGTTTTTAGAAGTTGGGGATACGCAAATGGAGGTGTATTCAGTGCACGCTTGTAATAAAAAAATATTAAAAAATAGGGAAATCAAATGATTATATTACTATTACCAAAGAAGCTTGGAAAAATCCAGCTCCATATGAAAAAGTAAACTGCAAGTATAGTTTCTTTAAAAACCATTCAACGCCTCTGAGATAGTCATCGATACGACCAGGTAGAATATCAAAAGATCCGGTAGTTATGGATATCAGGGTTATTGATTATAATCCACTGGGGGTTATTAGGGTTAAGCTGGATCATTTAGATTTAGAATTATCTGATTTACCCATAAGATTCAAAAAGTTTCCTCCGATTGAAAACTATCCTAATTTGTTCACGCAAAGATGTTAAATTCCACAATCAAAGTGACAGAACTTACAGGAATTAAAATCTGTCATTCCAGGTGATTGCCATCATTTTTATGACAATTTGCCATATATAATTAGAAAAAAACTTTTGCAATGGTGCGTTCTTTATTCTTTTTTACCTGCAAAATGTTGAATTTTTTGTTTTAAACAAAAGAAGACAATCACAAATTACTTAAAATAATAAAAATTAAGCAAAGTAAAAATGTCCTATGTGTTGAAATTTTATAATTTGTATCAGATAGTACTATTTTGAATTGCAATAGGTCCTATGTGACAATAATTTATTTTAATTTGTCCTATCTTTCAAAAGTTTTATTTAGAATATTATTTGGTTTAAACTGTTATTTTTAATAAAACAAATTAAAAAAATATTATTTTTTCACTTTCTCAAAGAGACAGTTTTTTATTCCTCTTGAAAAGTATCAATTTTTAGATAGGACATATTGATCCTTCACCATCGATTTTAACTCTTTTTCAATTCCATTTAAAACAATTGGTATATTACAATTTATTATCAAGGAAATCATCTAAAAAAGTTATAGCAGATCCTACTTAAACTACTGGTTGTTCTGCAGGATTAATTAACTTTTCATAAAATTGATCTCTTTAAAATCCAAAACCGACCTGATGTCCCCAAATTTATTTTCCAATGCATCCTGATTTAAAATTCTGCCCTTTTGTTATTCGATTTTGTTCTTCGTTTAAATGACTACAATATTCTAATAGCCACTATAGTGGCTATTTGAGGTAGATGTATTTATGTAAGAAATAGCCAATCTCTTATCATTTCAAAAGTCCTTTGCCAATACTACATGTGCAGAGATTTTTTAGTCAGCATACATTTTACTTCTTTTCTAGTAGGTGGGAACTTTATGCTGTCATTAAAGCTGTCTACACATTCATCTGCTTACTTAATGAACAAAAGTAGGTATAACAATGAATCTCTGTTCCAACTCACCTAAAATAATTATAGCCATTTTGTAATATATAACACTCACATATAAATTGGAAATTACTTACCTCTAGAAAGAAACGTGTACAAAAACGCGAGTTTGGTTCCAAAAATTGCTTCATGCAAAAATAAACATTCCCCCCAAACAAAATTAATTAATCAACAAAATCAGACTCAAAGAAATAAACGGGGCCCAAATTAAATTAATTTTAATAAAATGCACACGTTCATAACAAACATTGTCACTTGTCAATTTTAATCTATACGTCGACGTCAAAAAACCAGCAACATCAGAGACCTCCAAGATTGGTGTTAGTTTTATTGCAGAGAGATTAATATATGCAAAGGTCAATGTAAAAGAGAATTTAAATGGACCAGCGAATAAATTTTCCTATTAAGTTACATGTCTCTGTTGGCTCTGGTACTGTATTAGTTATAATTAACTACCCTACATGTCTTTTTTATTATTATTTATATTTATTTTGTAACTTTTATTAGTGTAATAAGGTCGTTGTCCTGTTTAAATACAAATAAATAAATAAAGACCCTATAAAAAAGATTTACGATTACTAACTTGGGGATAATAAAAAAATAATAATATTAACTACACTTCTTACTTCAAAACGAAAAAACTTTCGTCTCTAGTAAGTTAAAATGTTTAATTTGTACACAAAATTTATAATAAATAAATTACACTCCGTAAGATAAGGTTTCTAATTAGGAGAAAATAGTATCACTTACAAACAATTAATGTAATGAAATTACTTAAATAGTATACTAAATACTTCAAAGGTAAAATATGTTCCGACAAAAATGAAGCAGAACCGCGCAATGATATTTCAAAATGAATAATTCATTAGTATTGATCCGTGCTTATAGAAATGCTAATATGTTTAGTTTAGTGTTTGTCTTTGACATTGTTTGCTAAGGACACAGTTTTACAATGACCTATAAATAGTATTTGGGAATTTGTATTTCCTTGTCCTGAATTTTCAAGAAGTACCTACTATAAATAGCTGGTTTTACAATTTTAAGTGCACATATATTCATGAATGACAATGAGTTCATAATTGGATGTGGGTGTTTGAAGAGATGGTTGGCATTAGAGAATCCATTTGCCACAGATTTCTATTATTTAGAATTCATAATTGATGGGTACAATATAGTATATTCTTCAACGAGCATAGAATAATTCGAGTGAATAATAGCCATATTCTATGCGAGTTGAAGACCATACTTTCTCCACGACTATTATAGACTGTTATACAGGGTGATCTAAAATCTAAAAATTTTATATAGGCAAGAGTAGGGATTTTGGCAAAGAATAACAAATTAAAGATCAAGTAACTGAGTAAGCGTAGTGTTTTAAAGAGATTTTTTATTGTTAAATAAATTAGTTAACTACATTAAAAATAAAGGTAGGTACTTAAAAATTAAAGTTAAGTAACAATATTTCTTGTAGTTATGAACAATTCATGTGAACTTAAAAATTCTAAATGTGGACAATATATACAGTTTCAACGCTTATATTAAATTTCAGGGTGAGTCATGAGGAACCTTACAGACTTCTACCATATGTAGAGTCCCTTAAGGTGTATATCATATGAGCATTAAAACGTGGCAACTCCCCTTCGTTATTAATAGACGGGGTGTTTTGTGAATTTTGACAAAACTTTATATGGCCGTAAAATCTACAAGGATTACGAGATTTCTTTAATTTTTTGGTGGAGCATTACACTGGTGTCTAGCAATTAATTTATATCATCAAAAGTTAAAAATTCCAGGATTGGCTTAGGAAAAATTAATCTCGACGATTCATATCAAAAAGTTCGCCCTGTATAAGATTTTTTTAAATTATAATAAGATATTTTTAAAGTACATAGATAGACAATCAAAACTGTGTATGTGACATTTTTGTCACCTTTTTTTTATTAAGGTTCGATTTTGGGTAAAACTGAAAAATCACCTTAAGGAGTCACATAAATTATGTTATAACGTAAAGAAAACATTGTTAATTGTATGCATTTGAACTAAACGAGCCAAACATAAGCCTTTAGTGAGCTTACTAGATCGTTAAATTCATTTTCGACAATTTCCAGATCCGGATTAGTTCATTTTTAAATTTTAAATAGAAATCGGCCTATTTTTGTAGACTATACAAACTACTCAACTAAATTAAACATGTCAATAATCAATAAATAAATTGTAGCGAATAACAATAACGAACAATAAATTCACACTTATTAATTAATAATTATAAATGCTATTTATTAACCTCTAATAAAAACTGCACATTTTATTCTTGCAACTAAGATATTATGTGGTTTTATTTTTATTATAAATACATAGTAGGTACCTATGTATCAAGGTAGGTTGTGATAGTTTGACGTTTGTTTGTTCCCTTTTATTTGTTATTTGCAACCATTATTTATACGTGTAAACTAATATTTCGCTTTGTTTTATCTATTTTACCATAGTGTAATTTTTGTTGTTGGTGTTGTTATTCAACATGACCCATAAGTTTTCAAATGCAGAATATGCAGATATCATTTTTATGTACGGATTCTGTAATGGGAATGGCAGAGCTGCAGCAAGAGAATATCATAGAAGATTTCCTGGTCGTCGAGTTCCCTGTCATTCAACATTTGCATCAGTTTTTAATTATTTGCGAGAACATGGCACATTCCCTAAAGCAAATACAGAACGAAATGTAGATCATGAGCAGGAAGATAATATTCTTGATACTGTTATTGCGAACCCCACAATAAGCACCAGGAAAGTAAGTCGACAACTTTATGTTACCTAATCAAAAGTGACTAGAGTTTTACGAAAAAATAATTTACACCCATATCATATTCAATTAGTTCAGCGGCTACACCCTGGAGATGAAATCCATAGGTTGGAATTTTGTAGGTGAATCGCAAATCATAGACCAGTACTGTATAGAACATTGTTTACAGATGAAGCACAGTTTACAAGGGATGGGATAAATAATTCCCGTAATTAACATGTGTGGGCAGTAGACAATCCCCATGCTGTTCGAGAGTTTCGGTCTCAGTTAAGGTTTTCCATGAACGTGTGGATTGGTGTGATAAATAACCAATTTATAGGACCTCACTTTTTGATGGTCCTTTAAGAGGACAAGTTTACTTAGACTTTTTGCAAAATACTTTGCCTAATTTACTTGCCAACGTAGGTATTCGAGGGATATATTTCCAACATGATGGAGCATCCCCTCATTTTTTAGTTGCGGTAAGAAACCATCTAAATAATGTTTTTGGCAACAGATGGATAGGACGTGTAGGTCCTATTTCATGGCCTCCAAGATCCCCAGATTTTAACCCCGTAGATTACTATATTTGGGAACGATTAAAATAATTAGTTTATTCACAAAATATTAATGACCGACAACAATTAATTGATAGAATTATCCTTTGCTCTAATGTTATTAGAAACGATCCTTTGACTATCCGTAAATCAATAAGGCTCTTAACGATTCGGCAACAAAAATGCGTAGAAGCTGGAGGGTTTCATTTCGAACAACTACTGTAATTGTTAATTTATTACCATGATTTTATTTTCTAGTATACATGTTATCATTATTCTATGTATGTAGTATTTCTTGTTTGTTGATAAAATTTAAACGAAATAAAATATTTCTAATAAATACATATGAACTTATGTTTAATTTATTTGAGTCTACAAAAATGTACAGGGTGATTTTTGTTTAAAAATTAATTAAAAATGTATAACTAGGCCTGGAAATTGAATAAAATGATATTAACGGTGTAGGCACTAAAGGCTTATGTTAGACTCGTTTTAGCTCAAATGTATACAATTAACATTTTTTTCTTTAAGTTATAACATTATAATGTGACCCCTTAAGTTTGATTTTTCAGTTTTGCTCAAAATCAAAACTTAATAAAAAAATTAAAGAAAATGTGACAAAAATGTCACATGCACAGTTTTGCTTGTCTATCTATGTACTTTAAAAATATCTTATTATAATTTAAAAAAATCTTATACAGGGCGAACTTTTTGATATGAATCGTCGAGATTAATTTTTCCTAAGCCATTCTTGGAATTTTTAACTTTTGAGGATATGAATTAAATGCTAGATACCAGTGTAAAGCTACACCAAAAAATTAGAGAAATCTCTTTAAGTTATAACATTATAATGTGACCCCATAAGGTGATTTTTCAGTTTTGCCCAAAATCAAAACTTAAAAAAATTAAAGAAAATGTGACAAAAATGTCACATACACAGTTTTAATTGTCTATCTATGTACTTTAAAAATATTTTATTATAATTTAAAAAAATCTTATACAGGGCGAACTTTTTGATATGAATCGTCGAGATTAATTTTTCCTAAGGCAATCCTGGAATTTTTAAATTTTGAGGATATGAATTAAATGCTAGACACCAGTGTAAAGATCCACCAAAAAATTAGAAAAATCTCTTTAAGTTATAACATTATAATGTGACCCCTTAAGGTGATTTTTCAGTTTTGCCCAAAATCAAAACTTATTAAAAAAATTAAAGAAAATGTTACAAAAATGTCACATACACAGTTTTGATTGCCTATCTATGTACTTTAAAAATATCTTATTATAATTTTAAAAAATCTTATACAGGGCGAACTTTTTGATATGAATCGTCGAGATTAATTTTTCCTAAGCCAATCCTGGAATTTTTAACTTTTGAACCAAAAAATTAGAGAAATCTCTTTAAGTTATAACATTATAATGTGACCCCATAAGGTGATTTTTCAGTTTTGCCCAAAATCAAAACTTAATAAAAAAATTAAAGAAAATGTGACAAAAATATCACATACACACTTTTGATTGCCTATCTATGTACTTTAAAAATATCTTATTATAATTTAAAAAAATCTTATACAGGGCGAACTTTTTGATATGAATCGTCGAGATTAATTTTTCCTAAGCCAATCCTGGAATTTTTAACTTTTGAGGATATGAATTAAATGATAGACACCAGTGTAAAGCTCCACCAAAAAATTAAAGAAATCTAGTAATCCTTGTAGATTTTACGGCCATATAAAGTTTGGTCAAAATTCACAAAACACCCGTATATTAATAACGAAGGAGAGTTGCCACTTTTTAATGCTCATATGATATACCCCTTAAGGGACTCTACATATGGTAGAAGTCTGTAAGGTTCCTCATAACTCACCCTGTATAAACCAATATTTATTGTTATATTGGAACAATTCGTGAAATTTAGCGGTGTTGCGTTACAATCACTGTTTACATTTTTATTCAATGCAGAGGATAATGCAGAGGATGACGCTGGTAAAAGGTTGCTTGAGCTTGTTGACTGAATGAAGTCTACAATTTTATTGGCTGTATTAATTTTATTTCTAAATAAATTATCTATGCATCCTTTTGCCACAGCGGTGCTTTTCCAACCCCCATGCATTTTTTAAGCTGTAATATCTCCCCAGCATCAATCAGTAAAGTAGCAGACGACCCACGGAAACTATTACCGGTATATTTCTCCGGGTTTGTCAATTCTAAAAAAGTAGCTATTTGTTTTCCCATTGCTGCAAATTTATGTATTCTAATTCTTTGAATGGGGCATTTTCCTTTTTGGTAATTCAAGAAAAATAAAGATATTATAACATGTGACGGGCGAAGTTTTGCATATTTCTTATAAATTTGGTAAAAATGTCCAGTCACTGTAAAATTTTTAACAATTTTGGTTTTTGTTTTAGGAATTGTAACTAATATAGTTGACCCAAGGTCTTGAATATCTTCAACGTCCATTGAATGCATTTCATTTACCCGACAAGCACCCATTAAGCCCATAATCAAAGCAACCTAAAAAATTCATGTTATTAGTAATAATTAGTTATTAGTAGAATATACTCGTATTATCAATGGTTATAAAGGTATAGGTATTATTGTTTATTGAACCAAAATTTAAAACAGAGTAATAGCTTTACAGTAGCTAGAGTCTCATTTTTTCTAAAAATTGAAAGATAACCGGTAGTATTTTACTACCAACCGTATTTTTTTAATTTTAATTTAAATATATTAATACCTTAAAAAATATAAAAATAAAAAAAATAAAAAAATAAAAAAAAAATTAAAAAAAAATAAAAAAAATAAATAAAAAAAATAAAAAAAAAAGACGAATACACTCGGGTTCGAACCCGAATCGTTTGCGTGGCAGTACAGAACGCTAAACGCTATACCAACCAAGCTATACGTTGAATTTTGTCTTACCGGATCAATATGGTAGTTGCATTATTGGATTAAGAATGATACAAAATTCTTACATTATTCGTAGGGATTGGAACTGAATCTTAAGTCAGGACTTTTCTGCATTTTCTACTATCAAAAGAAACTCATTAGCAATTAAAATAAAATGTTTTGTCGAATTGAAAAATTTAAGTTTTAGTTCTTATTACTGTAGGTAGATACCTACTATAATTTATATAAAAATATTTCTGCATGGAATTTCTTATCTTTGTTACTAAATAAATATTATCTGGAGCCTTTTCTATAAAGGACCCCGCACACCGCTTATGGAAAAGTGGCGACCTGTTAAATGTCATAAATTTTTGATATGTTGCAGTTCATGACCTCGTAAGCAGTAGTGTTCATGAGACCATTCAAATCGTATGACTGGTTTTTGAGATACAGGGTGTTAAACTTAAGAAATACCACTTATTTTGTAACTGTTATTTCAGGAGAAAGCTAATCAATTCTAAATTTTTGTGCAAAATCTTATTGTAACATCTTTTGGCAACCTACGAAAATAAACATTGATCAAAAATTATTTTTCTTTACAGTGTGGGCCACAAATAAGTAAAGATATGTTTTTGATAAATACTTTTATTGTTCTAGAAGGTGAAAATATTTACTAAAAAATAAATTATTGTTATATTTATCATGTCTGATAATAATACAAAAGGTTAGGTGCCATTTATACAGAGTGATTCTTAAATATTGATAAAGGCCAATATATTTTTTATAAGTATTAACGTAAAACGCAGTATTTTTACAGGACTTCTGTGTATTTACCAATTTACCATATGTATAATTATCCAATTTATTGACTACAAGGTGATTTGACAAATATATTGATAGTTATTCTTAAAATATAAAACTGCACTTTAAATTTTTAAAATAGATACCTATATTAATTAAATCACCCTGTATAAAATATAATCTAATTCCATTACCTCTGATGAAAGGAAATATACTCCCTTGTCAGCATTTTCATCCTGTGTATATATTTTCACCACATAAACAATAAAATACAATATCCAAAACATGTCATTCGATAGAACAACTTATTTAATAAATTACTCTGTAGTTAATGAAAATGATAGTTATAAATATGTTAATAATTCAATACTAACTTTTGTACAATAATATAACTATTGTAGATACATACACATACCAGCCACTTAAAAATATTGCGTATCACATTAAAACATATTGGTCAACCTCTATAATATGTTACACAAAATATTTTGTTGTCATTAAAAACGAAAAATCTACCAATAGTTTATTTTTAGGAAAATATTTTCATCCCATAGACAGACCAATAAAAGAATCAATCAAAAACATATATCTCTTCTTATTTGCGACTCATTTTATAGATGAACATATTTTTTTTAACACCTGTGTATATTCCACGAATATACTGTGTATGTTCATGGAGTGTCAAATGATGTTAAAATAATAGTAGACACACAAAAAAATATAATTGATTAGCTTTTTCCTTAGTAACTGGTAATAAAAAACGGTAATTTTCTAAATTTAACACCCTCTATCTCAAAAACCTTTAAAAAAAAACTATAATTTTCAAAAATGTCTTCTACAGGATAATTGATACGTCAGTGAAAGAAATATGTCTACTTTTACAGGACTAATCAAAAAGTATAGGGTGCTTAAAAAATTGTTTTTGACACATTCGATAAATTAATTATCAATATATTTATCAAATCACCCTGTAATCAATGAATTGGATAATTATACATATGGTAAATACACAAAAGTCCCGTAAACATAATGTATTTTACATTAATACTTATAAAACAAATATATTGGCTTATGTCGATATTTACGAAGCACCCTGTATAAATGGCACCTAATATCTTTTGTCTTATCATTAGATATGATAAATATAGCAATAGTGTATTTTTAGGAAATATTTTTACCTTCTACAACAATAAAAGTAACTATTAAAAACAAGTCCTTACTAATTTGTAGCTCACCCTGTACAGGAAAATAATTTGTGACTTCTTTTTATATTCGTAGAATGCAAAAAGATGTTACAATAGGATTTTGCACAAAAAATTATAATAGATTAGCTTTCTCCTGAAATAAGCGTTATCAAATAAGTGGTAATTCTTAAGTTTAACACCCTGCATCTCAAAAATGAGTCATAGGATTTGAATGATCCCATACCAAAAATTTATGACATTTAACAGGTCGCCACTTTTCCATAAGCGGTGTGCGGGGTCCTTTATTTATCTGTTCTGGATAACTATTCACTAAGTCATGGGAGCGCCCTCAAGGGAGTGCTCCCATATATTTTGCTCTCTTACTCTTAGGTGGGTATATCGTGCTTACTCACTTTTAGCCCAGGTACATGCGTAGTAAGGTCAGATTTTATACCATGGGAGGGAGAATTACGGGCTTGCCAGATGTTGGTCCGTATTTATAAACAGAACTTACCTGAGTCGGACTTGGAAGTCAAAGTTCGGTTACAACGTCTCTAAAGTTCTAGGTTGTTCTGGTGTTAGACTGGAATTTAGAGATGAATATTAGCAAATCTGTAACTGTTATGTACATTTACGGATTTGTTAATACTAATCTCTAAATTCCCGCGATATAAGCGAACTTCGATTTTCGTTCAAGGATGACTTACCCAAGTCCGACTCAGCTAAGTTTTGTTTATAAATACGGAACTTAGGTAAAAATTATTATCTTGTAAATTGCCTTTATTTATTGATTTTTTACTAAATAATCACTAATATTAATTTGCTTAAAATACAAACCTATTTTTCAGAAGTGTGTAGTGTGTAGTGTGCATCCACCATTTTTAAAATTAATAATAAAAAGAAACACTATAAATTGCTTAAAATAATGGGAAAATATTTAAACAATATTAGTTTTTTTTTCAAATTTTTATTTTTTAATTTATTTTTAAATTTTTTATTCTTGTTTTCCACCATAGTGTGCATCCACCATTTTTAAAAATATTAATAAGAAAAACTGTAAATTGTTTAAAATATTTAAACAATATTAGTTATTTCTTTTTTCATTTTTTTTTTTTTTTATTTTTTTTTTATTTTTTTTTTTCATATTTTTATTTTCTTATCTTTTTTTTATTATTTTTAGTTAACTAATTAGTACTCACGATAAATATAGATTTAGATTAAAGCTACTCTTTCACATAACCTAAGTAACCGACTATCGTCATCTAGTCATTGAGCTTAGAAGTAGGCAGACGCTATGAGGATCTTTTTCAAACACTCAAAACGGGATAACTAGGCGTGGTTAATGTAGACTTAATACTAACATTATTTGCTTTTTTATTTAGGAAATAATAAATAATAAGCTGGTTATCGGTAAACTAAATTTATTTCCAAACTTAAACTTGAATAACTGGTTATTTTATCTACTTTGTTATATGTGTTTGAGCTCAATTTATAGGGCTGTGTTAGATTTTTAAATAATTCGAATAACTTTGAAAAGAAGTTGGGCACCACCATATTTAAAGCTTATACACTTAACTCTAGATTAGTAACAAAAATCTAGAAAATCACTAACCACTAACAAATTATACTCAAACCATGATTTGTTCAAGATATCCTCGCACAAAATATATATATTTAATAACATATTATTGACAAAACATACCTTATTAAATAAGACGGTCAATAACATAAATAAATATCATTTAATACATCGGATGACCGAGATTAAAATAAAATCAAAATGACCGTCGCTGTCAGTCAAATCAAATAAAAATCTCACAAGGCATAGACGACAAATGACATTTGAGTAAGAGGTGATTGTGTCGAAATAACAAAATAACAGTTCCAACCGTTACACAGTATACAACAATTAACTATTGTACAACATCTGTCATAAAACTGTCCCCTAACGTCAGGATAATCGACTTATATAGCTTACTTGAACCTTCCCGAACATTTCATATGTTTCTTGAAACGTAGTTTTACTAATGACAACCGCAAGCACACGGTCCCGGATAACTTGATTACTGGGACCTGGTTAAAGGTAACGGGAAAGATTTGAACAATGGTATACCGCTAATTATTCAATGTGAACTACCTTAGTTTTATTTCCCGCTGACAACCGAATGCGATAGATCAGGTCGTTGATTTTCTTAAGAATGATGTGGGGGACTTCCCAGTTTCGTTGCAGTTTCTAACAACGTTCTTTTTGGAGCTTGGAATTGTAAGGCTATACTTTCTTAAAATGTGTATCTGTGGCATGTATATCGGCTCTAGCTTTTGCTATATTGCTTTTAACTTTCAAATGTTCCCAAGCGAATCCGCAGACCTTTTTTCTGCCATTGCATAACTCACATTTTTACACTAATCTCCTACGTCCCTTTGGCAATCGACCCAATAAAATCTTTTCCGAACTCGTGTTGGTGTCCTTTTAGTATCAAAATGTCGGCAGTACAATTTGGTGGACTATATGTACTCCATCGGAGCTCTCCCCCTTCTGGTGCAATACGCACGCCATGGTGAAGATACAGGGAATCCCACTGAATTCAGTATCCTTTAATAGCCCCCCTTTATTTTGATATACCTTGCCAAGTAGGTCTGACTTTATTTTTGAGCCATTCTCGGACAAGCTTCAAGTCATGTTGTGTACTTTTTTCCTTTCTCAGGCTTTCAAGGGTGATTTCATCTTCTTGACCCTCTGGCTTGATAGTGGTTGGTAGACTTTATTTTAGGAAAAAGTGGTTGAGGAGTAAGATCTTTATGGTTTTCAAGAAAATATGTCAACGTCCGATACCATAGCCAACTTGGTTGGCAAAATAAATAAATCACTTGATTAAAAACATCCTTCCATAGCCATTGATTTAGCCAAGGCGTTCGATTTGGTAGACCACAAAAAATTAATATCTGTTCTTCAAAATATAGGTCTCAGAGGAGTTGCTTCAAAATTATTACAAAGCTACCTCACAGATAGAACACAATATGTGCGTATTGCAGGAGATGTAAGTAATCCTAGGGTAATTAAATACGGAGTTCCCCAAGGAACTGTGTTAGGTCCTATACTTTTCAACATTTACTTAAATTATTTATTTTTCAAGAAATTAACGGTAATAATGTAAGTTTTGTGGGCGATACAGCCATTTTCTATGAAGGAAATAACTGGCAGGAATTAAAAAGCACAGTTCAGAATGACTTTATAACTCTTGGTAATTTTTTTGGGAGCAGATTACTAACAATTAATTTAAAAAAAACTTTTTTTGTTCCTTTTACATTATATAATAATTACTTACCGCCTTTTAAAGAATTTAATATTAAAATCGAAAATGAAACTATTATTATAAAATCTACAAATAACATAAAGTATTTGGGAATATATGTCGACTCACATCTGCGATGGGAAGAACAGATTATCTATATTATAAAAAGCTAAAATTTGTTTTATATAAAATTAAAAACCTTTCCACTTTCTCCATGTGAGGTATTTAAAAATTCTTTACTATGAATTAGTTGAAAGTCATTTGTCATACGGTATAATATCATGGGGTGTAGCAGGTGCCACTTTAATTAATAACTTTCAGAAAATACAAAAAAGTATATTAAAAATAATATTCCACCGACCTAAAACTCACCCAACAATAGATCTTTATCGAGAAGCTGATATTGGTCAGTTATTTACAAAATTGATTATTAAAAAACAACGTAAAGACAAACACACTTCACCATCAGTAAGTTATGACCATGCAATTCGATTTAAATTAAATATTGTTGTATTACCTAAAGCCAAAAAAACTGTGGGAAAAAAAGTTGCTTACCTGGGTTTTAAATTGTATGATGAAATACCGTTAGAATTAAAGAGCATTTGTTCACTAAATCTTTTTCAAATTAAAAATAAAAAAATGGATATATGCCATCCCTACTGCGAACCTGCAACGTTTTATTTCTACAAATAACGAATGTTATATAATTTAATAATTTGTCTAAAAAATAAAAATAGTTGATAAAATGTAAACATTAATATTAAATTAAACCTAGTTGTATTACCAAAATAATGTTTTTGATATTATTCGAAATTTTATATTAGACTAAATAACCAAAATGACCCACGCTCAAGGATTCTTTTTGTGGGTGTTTCTGTCTATTTACCTCAAACGAATTTACATCGATATACACTATACATTGTTTTTATATTATTGGTAAATAAATTATTAATATTATTATTATAAATATTTCGTCTTTTAGAATAACACATACATATTTATTAAGTCATTAAAATCGTCATAATCCATAAATTCTTCTATATTAAAATCCAACTTAAAAAAAAAACAGATCACAAAGAAACCAAAACAAAAAACTGAAATGCACTTTGAAAGTATTTTTAATTTATTATTAAAGGTTAGAAATGTCCGATTAACATTTTAAACGCTCACTTTTTGTCTGTTAACCAATGTCATTTTTACAACTATGTTTAACTCAAAACCGATGAATATACAACGAGGTTTACAGTTTAAACTAAGATTATATTTAAGCATATTGTACAACCCGCCTTTTTGTCTGAAAATATTTTATGACAACTCGTACTTCGAGTTTCTCAATTATTTAAGAAACTTAATATAGAGAGTTGTCATATACAAACGACTGACTACAAACTAACAATATTTCACAGAAAAAGTACATTATACGCCATTTTGGTAATTATTAATGCAATCTTTATCGGGTCGGTGGTGTAGCGGTCTAACGCGTTTATATTCATTTATAAGCAAGTTTAAGCGTCAGAGACTGCTGGGGTTTCGAATCCCAAACCAGACCATGTGGATTTTTAATTAAATTGCATGATTCGGTATAGGATTTGATGTGTGCCGTATTAATAGAAATTCAATTTCTGTTGATATGACATGCAGATTATAAAAAATAGCCTACCGTCTCGATGATGGTGTGTGAGGTTTTCCGCGTTTTCTTCAACTGTAAGTCAAATGGCACCATCAATCATCTTTAAGTCGCCCCGGAACGCCACGGCAAATAATAATAATAGCCGTCCCTTTCCCCGCACAAGCTTAGATTTTGGGGTTAAAATTCACTCGTAAGGGGGTGAATTAGGGAGAGTATTATTATTATTATTATTATTATTATTATTATCTATAGTTTTTTATTTGCGAGTGTAAGAATTATATTTGAATAAGGAATTCCCTAATTTTTGTTTATTTAAAATAATTGACTTAAGAAAGTTTCCTTACAAAATTTCATGCCTTTTAATGATAGATTTTCATCTTACCTGTCACTTTTAATTATTATTTCTTGTCCTTAGATTTGCAACGACAACAACGCATAATAATTGTAATCATTGAAAGTGGCGTTCATGTTTTGCAGCAATACGCAAAAATAACTTCTTCATCAATATCCAATGGGTCAATTACCACGTAATCGCGTGACACCATCTCCATATCGTGCCTTGTGTGTAAAAACAAGGCATCGTGAAACTTATTATAGTGTATATTTAAACATTTTGTTCATTTTTATGGTATGGCGTCCTGCCTACTTTTTGATTATGGGTTGCGAAATGAATGAATTCACTTTGTTAAAGTTTCTATTGTAGTAAACAGGTAATTGAAAGTTTTTTGTTTTGTTATTTAAATTCAGAAACATGTGTTCATTGTTATATAAGGCAATTTTGATAGAATAAGAAATGTTATGAAAAATGCCAAAATAATTCGTTTTTTATTGTACGTATTTAATGTACCGTCCGAGATACTCACTATTAAACATCACCCCTTGAAATTATTTAAAAGGAATGACCTACCTTGAGGTACCTCATTGGATATATAATTTCATTAAGAATTTTAAATAAGATTTTCGGTTGGTCAAAAGATGTGAGAAAGCGTATTAGAAACAGTGCCGTAACTAGAGCAGTACCCAAGTACAGGGAGCAGACTTTTTTAAGGGTGCAGTTCTGCAGTTATTGAAGCCCGCACCGGTCGCATAAAAGGCTAGTTACGGCACTGATTTTAAAGACAAGCTATAGTTTTAACGAAAAAGCTGAAATGATGTAACCGAAAATTCTTCCAATATTATTAGAAAAGAATTGTCTAAAGACTATACGTCTATCACCAATTGATTTATTTTCTGAAAATAACTGTCAACTATGTCCGTTGGAAGTTACTGCTAGTTTACCAAAGTCAGTTCTTGAAGTTCTTGAGAATAGAGAAGATAACATGCTGTAAAAGAATGTAAGGCTTCAGTTGATGAATTAAAATTTATAAATTGTGTAAAGGTGATGGAATGGGATTCTCTGGTTCAAATTATTGTAAATCATGCTGCATGGGACACCCATTGTAATTTTTACCAACGTCATATAGATAAATTAAAATCCTCACTTTATGTAGCATAGCAATCGCAAATGAGTTAGTCGGATGTATTAACCATTGGTGGTACAGCTCTACACCTGCAAAAGAATTCATTTAATATTTCCAATAAAAACTTGACCTGCTATCTGTATTATCAGAATGTCCGTGGAATTAGAACTAAAATAAATACCGTTTACTTGTTTTCTCTTCAGTCCGATTTTGATTTTGTTGCATTGACAGAGACTTGGTTAAACGAATCTTTTCGTAGCTGTGAGATATTTTCCGATAATTATCATGTATATAGAAAGGATAGATCTACTTCTCGAGTTAAATTAAATTACGGTGGGGATGTTTTGCTAGCTGTCAATAAAAAATTTATTAGTAATAAAATAGATCTAACATATATTAGCGATA
Source organism: Psylliodes chrysocephalus (assembly GCA_927349885.1). Lineage (NCBI taxonomy): Eukaryota > Metazoa > Arthropoda > Insecta > Coleoptera > Chrysomelidae > Psylliodes > Psylliodes chrysocephalus. Next base: position 54,944,947 of record OV651815.1, on the reverse strand, counting down.
TTATTCCAATTATTGATATTCTAGGCACTACAATTACATTAAATTATTACAAAATATTAATAATACTTGTTTACATTCCTCAAGGTCTTAAAGTTGTTGATTATGAAGCCTTATTTGATTGTCTCTCCATCTTAAATTTTGTTGATTACGAGAAAGTATTTGTTTTAGGAGACTTTAACGTTCCCCAGTATGTTAATATGGCACCTCTCACTGGTCAACTAGTTGAATTAAATGCTTTCGTACATCTTCACGATTTCAAACAATATAATATTATATTTAACATAAACAATCGATTATTAGACTTAGGTTTTTTGTAATGGATCATGCACTGTTGAAAGGGTATATGATTTGATGGTTCTGAAGATGTCTCGCATCCTGCTTTGAATATTAATTTTAAAATATCTAATCCTCGTAGTAAACCTAATCCAGTAAATAAAATTTACAGAATAACTTTCGTAAAGCTAATTATATGGTGTTATATCAACTAATAGCTTCATGTGTGTGTTAGGAACAACTATATGGTATGATGGATATATGTATTCCCAAATATGTTCTAACTGCAAGAAAATACCCTACATGGTTCAACGGACCTACTATTAGAAATATTAAAAAAAAAAAGAGAGAAAGCACGAAAAAAGTTTAAGCGTAATAATGATTTAAATGCCTTCGAAGAATTTAAATGGCTAAGATCCAACATTAAAAAAGACGTAGAGAAAACACATAAAGACTACGTTAAAACATTATAAGAGAATATAAAAAAAAAATAGTGGGAACTTTGGGTCATACGTAAATTCTAAAAGGAAAGATGGTGGAATACCTGAATTCATGACTTATGATGATTTAAATGTTTTAAACAAGCAGGATATTGTAAATGGATTTGCTACTTTAAAAATTTCTACAGTAATTATTCATCAAATTTTGATGTTGACTTTGAGAGTGATTTATCAAATAATTTACATGTGCATATAGCTGAATTTAAAGAATCTGATGGCAATATTAAAGTTAAAATCTAAATTTAATAATATTTAATAATATTCCTTTAAATAAAATATTTAATTTATCACTGCGTACTGGTACATTTCCGAATGCATGGAAAAAGTTAAGAATCTGTCCTGTTTTTAAAAAAGGTAAAACAAATTGTATCGAGAACTATCGACCCATCACAATTATATGTAACTTTGCCAAAGTTTTTGAAATTTTACTATACGATAATATAATACCACACGTCAAACATCAGATAGTGGACGAACAACATGGTTTTTGTAAGAACAGGTAAACAATAACAAATTTATTCTCATTTACACAATACAGTTCTACAATAGTTGATGGCGGCGGTCAACTAGACGTAATATAATTCGCACGTCCTCTAAAAAACTGTCATAACACAAAAAAATCTGTTTTGAGAAAAATGCCTTTTAATATTTGTTTTATTTTACTAATGCTACTGTGACGCTGATATTATTCATTACTAGCTTTAAACCTTATTAGTTAATGTTAAATTTATTTACTTATGGGAGGCTTATAAAAAATATATTAATTCATGTAAAGAATAATTATTTTTTTCGTTCAAAATACGACACTTTTCTACATTAAACGAAAAATTATTTTATGTAATGAAACAAAATGATACATATTAATAATAATATAATAATAATAATAATACTCATCCCCAATTCACCCCCTTACGAGTGAATTTAAACCCCTGAAGCCGAAGCTTGTATAGGGAAAAGGAACGGCTATTATTATTATTATTTGCCGTGGCGCTCCGGGACGACTTAAAGATGACATAATTAACAGTGGTTTATTCAATTTACTGGTATCAAAATCAAATAAAACTCAACTTTGGCAAAATTGAACATTAAAGTAACTAAAACAAATTTTACTTAAATAACTATAATTTAAATCGTATAAAATGAATACGTACAAACTAATATTATTTAAATCTTTTAGGTATATTAATTATACTTTTACAATATCACTTTAAGGCAAAATAATAATAAATCTACTCCCATTAAACATAATCAGACTCTAGCAGCCTTAAATCTAACAGTCTTAACAATGTTGTACTATGTATTATAAGTATTATTATTGTTGATATAAAATTACAAATTTATGTAAAATGTACCATAAAAGTTTGGGATGTGCTTACTCTCTACCAAACTTAAAAGGTCTCTCTTCTTGTTCTCTTTTATTTTAGGTCTACACTTGTAAGCTTTTTTAATTTAAATGGTTTGAAAATTCATTCTTTTTCGAGTAATCTCGACTTCAGTGAATTCGTTATCTTTATAGGAATTCTTATAAAATACTTTTGTTGATTCGCCCTGAATCACCTTGAAAATCTTGATTTCGGAAGTCGTCAAATTTTTGGTATTAAAACCAATATCTTCTGCTAAATTTTTCATCGAAAAAAAATCTTTAAAGCTCATTTCATTTACATTGAATGGTTTACTCCTTTTTTTGGCACTTCGTATTATCAATGCATATTGGCTTGGAACATAAATGGGACCAGATCTGAGGTTCTTCTTTATAGCTTTTTCGATTGTAGAATGTACAGCATCTCCCTCGTTTTGAGTATGACCCGTGATAAGATATTTGTGGGTTATTGATTTAATTTTGGGATACTTCATTAGGGCAAACATGTACATAGAAAAAAATAAATCGATTTTTTTGCTGTCCGCAGCAATTGTCTGAAAAAAATACCAATTCAATACCTGAACCATTGTAGTCTGTCATGATTTTGTCAATAAAATTTAGAACGCAAGAGCCAATCTCATCAGCTCCTCGGTTAGCCTCACCTTCATGCCACAGGTAACATTCGGTATTATCAGATCTAAGTTCACTTATAGTAAAATTTAAGGTATTAAGTTTTGATTTGTAGTAAAATATTGAAACGTCTCCTTTTGGTGTTTGAAGAACAGCTTGTAGATCATAAACGGCTACAATATAATCACTACCCACTTTGGTTTTATCGTTCTCTTTTTCAAGTCTGGAGAGATCTTTTTCCTCTAAGTGCGTCGTATACTTCTGACGTAATTTCTCTTTTCCTGCATCATCTGCATTTTCGTAACTGACACACAACTCGCAACGGTCTTTTTTAGGAATAAAGAAACTTATATTAAACTCCTGATTGAAAATTTTAGAGTACATCTCATAGTGTGCTGCTTGAATCCCTTGCTCTATATACTGTTTCTTGTAGTCTGCATGTAAGTCGGCAAGACATTTACCACCATCGATGAATTGCCGGCTAGAATTTTTCCTAATGTAGTGACTTTCTATACGTGGTATAGAATTGATATGGTTTCTAATTGATTCTTTAATCGACTCATCTACTTTTCGATGATGACCATGTTTACCTCTTTTGTCCAAATCAAAAAAAACCTAGTTCCCTCTTATTAAATACCGTCCTTATAACGCGATCATTCACATCCAATGTAGCCATAAAAAATTTCTTGACACTCGTATGTCAACGCTATTAACATGAAAATAAAATGCATTATTATAATTCCGAGGTTTTTCTTTCCCAGAGAAACGAAATGCAGGGACAATAGGTTTGGTAGAGTTATTTATAAAATTTCTTTGTAGGGAAATATCACCTAATTCCCAATATTTAGCGAATATTTTTTTTCTATTGTCTTCGTTTACCTTAGAAGAACATTTCATTTTGCATTTATCACCACAGGGGGGTTTCCAAGCTCGTGCTGGAATATTTTTTTTTGTTTTTGATCTAGACACATAAGACTGGCCAGTATTGCGCAATTTTTTTGCTTTGTTAGTCAGCCACTCATCGACTCTTGCAAGACGTTTTCTCCCTTTCTTTATAATTCTAGTGTCTTCTTCAATCAAACTAACATTGTGTTCAATTATATTCTCTTGATTTTTTGGTATATTTTTAAGGTCGTTTTGTTTAATTATTTCATTTTCTTCATCGGTATTCATATTTTCAGCAGCTGGTTGGATTGACAGTTCTACTAATACTTTAGGATTATTATTGTTTGCTATTTGAAAAGAAGAATCTGTTGATCTAGAAAAACTCGATGAGGTGCTAGAAGATCTGCTGGAAGAACTTGAGTTGTAGCTAGGATCTTTCACAGAGTCATCGTCATCTTCCGAGTAAGAATCATAGGATGTTATAATTATATCTTTCCGTTGATTTTCAGGGTAATAACTACAATTGGCCATCGGCTCAGTATCCAGCCAAGCTTCAGGAGTTACATTAACTACAGGAATTTCTGAAATAAATAATATTTTAAATCTTTATCATTTTGTGTATCACGTGTTTTCGAATCATTGTTTATCGAGCACTATATTTTCTGCTTTATTTCTACATTTACCTTTACCTAAGTACTAATGAAATTGTTTGTATAAAAGAAAGTGTTTCAAAATCAAAAAATAACACTGTCCGTTGATTTTGTCATAATATAGAATTAAATAAACAACATGAAAAAATTTACCTAAACTTTTATTTGCAAAATTTTCTTTTATGGGTTCAACTACTTCACTAGCTTGGTTATCTATAAAAAAAATATAGTTATTTGTCAACGAAAGTCTGAAAAAATTAAATAAAACTTATTACTTCTGTTTAAAAACTTACCTGTGCGGTTATTACAATAATTTTCTTTTTCTTCATTCCAATGTGCTAGTTCTACCAATTTTTTGCCACGACCTTTAAATTTGTCAGCCATTTTTGAATCCTTAAATATCATATCACAGAATAACAATCTTGTTTCATTAAAACAATTAAATACTGTACATTTAAAACTGTCTTAATCAAAAAAATCTGCCAATGATTCGGATTAATATAGTCATAAGACGTAATGTGATATTATTATATTCACTATTTATATTAAATTATAAAAATAGATTTGTAAAAAATAGTCATATCATATTTACGGCTATTTTCTGTTACCCATATAAATGAAATTTTAAAAAATAAAAACAAAAAAGAACCACAAGATAGGTTACAACTATTTTCTTTTCCGTAAAATTGTAAACAAAAGCTGCAGTTGGGTAAAATAGTATCATAACATGTGATATGACTCTTTTTTAGAATGTAAAATAAAATAATTTCAAATTATAACTGTAGAAAACAGAAGTTTATTGTTTTACGGCACTTTTCTGCTATTTTAAATACATTTAGTTCAAAAAAACTTACCTAAATTATAGTTGTAAGACAACTTATGACTTTTTTTAGGAGCTTCAACACACGTATACTTCACACAAACACTGATACGACACTGTTGTGGATCCGAGAGCAATCTTGCTCCCTGAAAAACTGACCCTTTCTCCATCTAGCGACTGTTTTTTATGTTAGAATTATGGCGGTTTTGTTGAATTGTGGATAATTAAAAACTGATTAGCATGGCATATAATATCTAAAAAATTACTTTTTTGTGTTATGACAGTTTTTTAGAGGATGTGCAACATACAGATTTTTCTAAGGCTTTCGATAAACTCGATCATAAAATATTACTTCAAAAGCTTAGCAAGTTTGGACTGTCCAAGTCTGTCATACATTTTTTTCAATCTTACTTGACAAACAGAACCCAGTTTGTTGAAGTGCGTGGATTTGAGTCTGTCGATATCTTAGTAACCTCTGGCGTACCTCAAGGCTCGATTCTGGGACCGCTTTTACTTATACTATTCGTAAATGACATCATTAATGACGTTAACGTAAAATATTTAATTTATGCAGACGATGTCAAAATTTTTTATCAGGTAGATATCTTAAATGATTATCTTAAATTACAAAGTAATATTAATAAAATAAATAATTGGTGTTTAATAAATAATCTTCCATTAAATTAAAAAAAATGTTATATAGTGTCATATATCAAAAAAGATTTTCCAATTCTCTATAACTACTGTTTGGATGGTGTTATATTAAATAGGCCTGATTTTGTAATAGATCTTGGGGTAACGTTCGATAGAAAACTTACTTTTAATGAATATCTGAATGACGTGGTAAAAGCATCATTCAAATATTTAAGATTTATCATTAGGCTTGACCTCAATTCTATCGAAACCATGAATATGTTGTACAATGCGTTCATCCAATCAAAATTAGAATATGCTTCAATAATATGAAACCCATTTTATGATATTCACATAAGCGCTCTTGAAAACGTTCAAAGAAAATTCTTGACATTTAAGATAGACGGAATATATCCACCAATTGGGATAAATCACACGTTACTTTTAAATAGATTTCAAATGCAAAGCTTAGAATGAAGACGAAAAAATCAGTCGTTAATATTCCTCTATAAACTTATTAACTACCAAATTAATTGTTCCGAGTTATTAGAACTACTTGTATTTAAAGTGCCAAAAATTGAATCTCGAAAAAACTTAATGTTTTATCTCCCGCTATCTCAGACAAATTTATCAAAAAACTCGCCGTTGTATTTTATGTGTGAAAACTGCAACAACCTGCAAGGTAGAATTGATTTATTTTCTTGTAAGCTTTCGCAGCTCAAAAAATTGTAAAGCTATTTCGGTACTATTTGCTTGTGTATAGTCATTAATTAATTTAGTTTTTGTCATATTATGTAATTTTTGTTATATTGTGTAATTTTTGTTGTTGTGTAATTTATGTTATATCCAAATTATGTCTTATTGTGCAAGATGTTATATTTATATTTACTTTCGTAATTACATTTTTTTTCCTGCTCTATAACTAGGCATTTAGCCTGTAGAGTAGTGTATTTAATAAATAAAATAAAATAAAAATAAATAAATAGTTAACGAAGCAGTTCAACCAAAAAGAGACCTAACGGTTTTGTCAGTGCCATTAATGTAGAAAAAAAAAATGATTTAGTAAAAAACTTAGTGATATTTAAATGTGATAGTATTCTAAAGATTTTATGTGGATCGAAAATGATTTATATGGATGTTTTCTATATTTTCATATTAAACCAATTTTTTTAAAGAAATATTTTTTCTGTTTATACCATATCTTTTTTAATGGTCATTATATAGCCCTGAGAAATATACCAACAACCTCTATGGAAATCATTCTAACCTCCCACCCCTTGACCTAGTCATAAAGGGGGAGGCCAGAATGAGTGTATAAAGACTGGAAATCTTTAACAACTGCAACACACTGGGACACATAGAACATACCAGAATAACACATTAAGTAAATGATTCTATATTAAACATGGGATTAGATCACATGACACCCCTTCTAACTTTTAACAGATTCTTCCAAGTCAACTGCAACTAGAACGAGGTAAATAAGGAGATAGATAAATACTTGCTTAGGGGGTCTCGTATAATATATGGATGGATCTAAAACTAACAGAGGGACCAGGCTCTGGCGAACATGGAGTTAAACTCAAATGCGATATCATGCTCTCACTGGGAAAACATACCACTGTATTTCAGGCTGAAATACATAGGATCGAATTGTGTGTACGAGAGAATTTAAGAAGAAAGTACAGAAACAAACAATGGTAATTCTTTCAGATAGCCAAGCAAGCCTTAATGCTCTTGATGAAGAATGTGTAAACTATTTCTCCGGGTTGAATTTTTCAATAAAGAAAGTAAAACACCGATAACCAATTCAAGTAAGACTTTATCATAAAACGGCCACTAAACGAGTAAATACATATCAATACAAACTGTCTCACAAAATCTGGTAAGCGTCCCTTTTTCAAGTGTTCCCGACTAAGATAATATACTAAAATAATAAAGTCATCTTTTCTTCATCTCAGCATTATTCCAGAGAAGCATGACATCAATTTGTGATATTTACGGTCAGCGGCGTACATAGCCGTTCACATTCGGTCATCCTAAATGAATAATGCTGAAACAAACGAAAACATTAGTAAACAAATATTGACTTTGCTAGAGACTCGTTTCAACGGTAATGCTTGCACAGAAACAATCTCGACAGCACAAGCGGGGCACTCAGAACTATACTCGACGGTACAATGATAGTACTCAAAGGTATACTCGACGGTACAATGATAGTACTCAAAGGTATACTCGACGGTACAATCTTGGTACACAGAGCTATACTCGACGGTACAATCATGTTACACAGAGCTATACTCGACGGTGCAATCATGGTACACAGAGCTATAGTCGGCGGTATGATGATGGTACACAGAGCTATAGTCGACGGTACAATCGTGGTACACAGAGCTATACTCGACGATACAATCACGATACACAAAGCTAAACTCGACGGTACAATTGTGGTACACAGAGCTATACTCGACGGTACAATCATGGTACACAGAGGTATACTCGACGGTACAACCGTGGTACACAGAGCTTTACTCGACGACACAATGATCGTTAACAGAGCTGTACTCGACGGTACAATCGTGGTACACAGAGCTATACTCGACGGCACAATGATCGTACACAGAGCTGTACTCGACGGTACAATCGTGGTACACAGAGCTATACTCGACGGTACAATCATAATGCACAGAAATATACTCGGCGGTACAATCGTGGTGCACAAAGCTATATTCGACGGTATAATGATCGCACACAGAGCTATACTCGACGGTAAAATCGTGGTACACAGAGCTACACTCGACGGTACAAGGATGGTACACAGAGCTATAGTCGACGGTACAATCGTGGTACACAGAACTATACTCAACGGTACAATCATGGTACACAGAGCTGTACTCGACGGTACTCTCTAGCACAGAGCATAATCTCGACGGTGACCAGTTTATTTTTTTTCACACAGAGATTATCTCGACGGCCATAACCGAACGCAGAGACGAAATTATCTACCGGTGACACAGTGGTTAGTCTCGACGATTCACAACATAGCACAGAGCATAATCTTGATGCACTTATTGTGCAAGACTACCTCGACGGCTTGTATTTCTGAATAAAATCATAACTATCGTAACTCACCCTTTATCTTAGGATTCTAAAATAAAATTTCCTCATAACTTCATATTTTCGATAGCATATTTACATGGAATGCCTGACCTATTGCTTACAGAGGTGTCAATAACTTCATAGCGATCGTTCTCCAATACTTTGGATACCTTTAAAGGACCCTTCCATCTGAAAACCAGTCCCAACAATAAAAGATACTTTAACTTAAATCAAATTTCTCACTGCATACTTAACTGGCCTGGCTATATGACTATGGAATACATTTAAGAATTATATAACACAATTGTAATGTCAAAATTAATCTCAATATCATTCGAACGATGACATCTTGAGGCAAGAGCCGAATTCAAAACTCGATTAAGAGTGTTATTTAAACCCAAGTGAATATTTTCTTTCCAAAAATACAAAAATACTAAAAATTCTTGGAGACAAGACTTGTCTCAATCGTTAATTATTCTTTGAGGTGCGCCGAATATTCTTATAATTTCATTAATCTCTTTACATCATATTCAGTCCTTGTACTTTTTACAGATTTTACATATCAAAATTTACTACAAGTGTCTGCGAATAAAAGTACATATCAATCATTTTGTTTGCTTTTACCAAAAGGCCTCAAATGATCATCATGGATTGTATAAAATGGGCGCAGGATTTTTGGTATCGGGTAGAGGTTGTTATAAAAGACGAATAAATGTCCTAACAATTTCTTAACAAACCTTCTCATTTTCGAAAACCAGAATTTATAACTAATTCTATCTAATGTTTTAATGTATAACAAAAGTGGCCATCATTATGTTTAAATTTAAGAAATTGCCATTTTCATGACTTAAATAAAACTAACATTCTATATTTATCGGTATACCGTTTTATCAAAGATTCCAACATTAATTACATTTTTTTTTTTTATTCTAAATATGCACTGAACTAACCGTTTTTGCCATATGTTATAATAATTTTGTTCCGCCACTGGTTTTGTATAACATTTTTCGATTTTCACTAAAGTTCTAACCAATATTTTTAATAAGAATACAATATTCAACAACCAATAATTCTAAGGGTAATGTCACTTCATCTATGGTTACATTTATAGATATCGGGTTACATCCCATCGATTTTATGAAATATTTTTATTTCGAACCGCCAAAAACGGTTAAGAATATACAATAATTAAAAAGTCCATGAAGCATTTTCGCTGAACCCTAATAAATGTAAAGTCTTAAAAAATTTATTACTCCTTATTTTGGTTTAATACAACAAATTCTTCTTTCTGTTGATCACTCTCATTAAATTGTGAAGACTGTGGAAAACCTGAATAGTTTTTATTTCTTTTATAACACTGTTTAATAGTATGTCCCTTATTTCGACAATAATGGCACTGCACATTTTTCAGCTGATTATTTACTGGACAAAATGCTTGTTTGTGTCCTACTTGATTACAATTAAAACAAGTAATTGGTTTTTTTTTGAGATTTAAAGTGTTCGACAAAACGTTTTGAGTAACGGGAATTCTTTGAAGAGCCTGAAATAGGCTCAGCACTAAAAGCAACTTGGTTTTTGTCATCAAGTGCACTAGCAGTGTCAAATGCCTTTAAATAAAATGCAAGTTTTGAGGGATCACATATATTTGCAGCGCGTACCGAAAATATAATATTTTGTTTATCTAAACCACCAACAATAAGATTTACCTCGTCCAAACCACTCAAATTTAAATTCATTTTTCAAATTAGAGCTAAATTTTCGAAACAATATTCGAAGAGACTTTGTTTTGATTTGGGGCATAATGCCAGAATTTTGGTCATTAGAGTGTGTAGATCGCGAGATGATGGAAAAGTATCTAATAGCAAATATTTCCACTCTGACCAATTTTTGGGAAACGTTGGCAAGCTTTTGTACCACGTTTCTGCAGGACCATGTTATTTGTTTATAGCTAAATGACATATATTAATATCGTCCCATTCATAAATGCTAGAATGTTCATCAAGTTTTGACAGCCATTCATGAATATCATCGTTTAATGGATTAAAAGGTATGTCACTATCTTTAACGGACATTCCGAATTTTGAACGATGGTGATCATATTTTAAATCATTAAGAAAATTTTTCAAACCTGCATTCTGCAAAGTTGGTGAGGATGGAGGTAATGGAGGCGTCATTGGTGACCTAGATCTCGAACTAAGAGATCTACAAATAGAAGAACTATATCTAGAGGAACTAGACCTAACAGTAGAACGACGCTTTTTCGTATATTTCTTTGATACATCACTACTTTTCTTACACTTTCTTTTACCCATGGTATAATAATAACAATAAAGACACTTTCACAAATAAAAACAAAATATAACACAACAAAAATAATGTTTTTTTTTCACTCTCCCGATTCTTTAATATCCTACTTCTGATGTAAACTATTTCTCTGGGTTGAATTTTTAAATAGAGAAAATAAAACACCGATAACCAATTTAAGTAAGACTTTATCATAAAACGGCCTCTAAACGAGTGAATACATATCAACACAAACTGTCTCACAAAATCAGGTATGCGTCCCTTTTTCAAGTGTTCCCGACTAAGATAATATACTAAAATAATAAAGTCATCTTTTCTTCATCTCAGCATTATTCCAGAGAAGCATGACATCAACTTGTGATATTTACGGTTCACAAATGTAATTGTTGTAAAATTTTTTTAATATTAAATTTTTTACTGCACCCGAAGATGGACATTTTTCCCTAACATAAGTAGTACTGTGCTAAACGATAGAAAATAAAAACATGATCGAATAAACCAAGGAAAATTTTTATTTATATATAATTTAATCATTTTCATGAATGTTCAGTATACGTCTATAAAGTTTTTACGTTTGTTGTAATTTAATAAAACTTCAGTAAATAATATTTA